>VNJO01009557.1:0-24882 GCA_008042535.1 Drosophila tani | reverse complement strand
ATCAAGAATATATATACTTTATAGGGTCGGATATGCTTCCTTTACTGCTTTGAAGACCTCTGACTAAAATTATAATACCCTGTAAGGGTATTAAAAACAAATGGAGATATTTTCTTGTGAGAATGCTCGAAAGAAAGCTCTATAAGATTAATTTTATCGCTTTAGAACATTACGTTCTAATTCGCAGATTCTTCTATTTCGCGTACATTTGCTACAGAATGTTTTTTGCAAAATTGCAAAAATTTAATCTCGATGAACATAATCTAACAAGGGCTAAAAAAATGCTATCAAAAATCAAAATAAAAGTTTAAGAAAATGTTAATTTTCTACCCTTTTTGTGCATTAGGAACGTACTTTCAACCCACGGTTATGCCCGTGCAAATATATAAATATATATATTTAAATATATATAGTAAAAATGGTTCTAATAGCGTATTCCGTCATCGAAGTAGTCTTTATGTTCTTGTTAATGTGCTTATTTATAGCCAAAATACTACTTTAGCCTTTGTTGGATCTGTATCGTTGCCACTAAAAACAGCGTTTAGATAAAAAAAGCTTAGCTATTGCTATTCATAGTAAACTGGACCTGTTCAACTGGCAGCATTTCCACGTTGACGAGCCCAGCGGAGAAACAAGTCTGTCCGGTCACTGCCAACTGGGAAATCATAACGATTGTCAGTTTAATGACTCCAAAATCGATCCACATGTGCGTAGACAGTGCGTAGTCTTACCTCAGGTCGGGGTTGCCATTTTCGGTGCAGTTTTAATCGCGATGGAAAGGGGAGAACTGGAGGCCAGGCCGAAACCTTGTCCCTAGTCGAAGGCCAGGTCTCAAAGCACATAATATACGACAACTTTTGACGATTTATGTAATTTGTAAGCTTACTTCTACTGTTGGCAGCCAATTTTGGTCATGAATTTTGACCGTTTGCAGGCATACAGCTGTGGAATGAGTCATTAATTTAGTATAGTATCAGAAACGTTTTGGATTGAGGTACAACAACCAAAACAAACAATTGATTGAATTTTGGCTTGTATATTTTATATTGTTGTTATATTGAACTGTAAACACAGAAGTTTTAATTGAAATTCTCTTTAATTCCTCTAACCACAACGTTTTTGTACTCATATCTTCAAGCTTATTTCTGGAGCTTTAAGTAAATACAGTTCCTCCACTTTCGGCTAGGTATTTTATCGCATTTTAGTTAATTTGCATATTTTGTCACTCTGTGCCAGTCTCTGCGGCAACGTGATCAGCTACATATATCATATATCATTTTAAGTCTTTTGTCGATGACGACCGCTTTTAACTCTTCAAAGCTAAGTAAAAATAAAAGATTAATGAGATTCGCCAAAATGTTTAAAAGGCTTTAAGAATTAAAATTCATAAATGCGGTTGATTATTGTGGGCAGAAGAAGCTTTATTTTGCATTGTGTTCCATTTATTATTTTATGAATTTGGGAAAGGAAACCCAATGGGATTTCCCACTTATTGAATTTGTCTTCCATTCACAAATACTTCGAATGTGCTTATTACTCACGTTTATCTTATATTAAACCCGTGAGTCACAAAATTCTGCACCGCAAGAAGGTGATTATTATTGGTAGTAGTATGTTATAATGGAATGCGGAATTTGTAAAACATTTTCTATAAATTATGCAAATGTCTTGCTTATTTTTATTTCTTTCTTGCTCACTCTCGCCTAAACTTGTTGAGGCATGAGCAAAAAATTCACTAAATGCAAAACGGGCCAAAAGCGCGTGCGCTGTAAACCGGAAAAATTGTTGACGAATGTTAATAAAATATTCAAGCAAAAAGTGAGAAAAAAAAATAGTACTTGTTGTTGGCGTTGCACTTTAAAGCCGCTCACTTCAGTGTGCTTGTGTAAGGTTAGCTCGTTGGAGCCATTGACAATGAATTGCTCGATGAGTGAGAGGTATGGAAATCAGCATATAACGCATACGCAGTGTGCAACTGCAACAAACATTTCCGGCTGCAACAGGAAATGATAAATATTTTTTGTTTACCTTTTGCTTGTAATTAATGGGAAGGTTACGTGATCTAGTGCGATTGAAGAGGTTGCCAGCTGGCATTCGAAATGAAAAGGTTCTGGTTGCTTAAAAGGTTTTTGCCTTCAGCCGAGTGGTTGTCAGTTGAGAATGACATACCAAGTGTTTCCCAGAGTGTGATTCCTTTGACGTTTTTGTAAAATTGTCCAGTAATTTGATATGTTTGACGGAAATTCAAAGTCAAGGAAATAGTTTCAAAAGGGGTCAATTTCAGCCTTATTCATGCCAATGTATATTCCTACAACAAAATGTTTTCATTTAGTTGATTATTTCATTGAAATTATTTAGCCATTTATGTACATTGGAACGTTGTTTATCCATTTACTCATTTAACCCCTCAACATGTCCCTTTGCAGCGATTCCCATTGGAAACTACACTCCGCCGGACATAGACTTCAACGAACGCTTCACCTGGGAAGGTGCTAACGACATGAGCGCCAACTACCGACAGGCCCTGCAGCGTGGCCTGCCCTTCCCAATCCTAACTGTGGCCGAGTACTTTAGCTTGGGCCGCGAGGGCTTCTCCTGGGGCGGACAGTACCGCGCCGCCGGCTACTTCGCGAGCATAATGCTTTGGGCGTCGCTGGCCTCGTGGCTGCTGATGAACCTGCTGCTAATCGCCGTACCCCGCTACGGAGCCTACATGAAGGCTCTGACCGGAGTTCTGTTGGTCTGCACCACTATCGGCTACCACTGCCTGCTGCCGAAGCGACCTTTGTGCATTTACCTCGAGGGCGGACGACTGGAGTTCCACTTCGGCTGGTGCTACTGGCTGGTTCTGGTGGCAGGTGAGTGACGTAGAATCCACACTTACTCTACATATGCATTAAAATACCTTTTAGTCGGGGTATTAAGCACAAGAGAAGACAATACTGTACTTAAGATTTATTTCAGCCGTATGTGAGCACTATCTGTCACAATCAGCAGAGTTTTCGAAAGCATGAATAACTAGTTCAAATAGCTAAGTTATTATTTTATCAACATAACTTATGCAACATATACATACATTTTTGTTAGCAGCAAAAAAATTTTAGCAAAATTAAATGAAGTGAGTTCGCCATATCCATGGGCCTTTTAAATCTACCCACAGTGCCTTGGGTACCGGGTATCTCACAGTCGGTTACACTCAACTGTATCTTTCCTACTTTTTTTTCTTTGATTATTTTAAAAATTAAATTGATACTTTTGCGTACTTGAGGTATTTTTTTTTTTTGATCTGTTTTATCAAATAAAAACACCTCTTAACGAGGTGAGATTAAAGTGACGATGGCACCATCAACTTCAAAAGTTTCTGATATCAAATCTTGTGACGAATTATAGAAACGTTATCAAAAATAAATTACAAGTAATTCAACTAGTTTCTAATTCGACACGCTGCTCTTAAATTTCAAGGCTAAGTATTTTACAGCTTAGTGCCGAAAACGAAACTAGTTAAATTATTTGTAATAAGACATATAGGACGTTTCTGTAGCTTTAGTCGTTTATAAGTTATGGGCGCGGGAAATCTGGCTTTTTTAGCTGTTTTCCCGCCAAACTAGCGGGAAAACCAAATAGTGGTACAACAAAAGTTGTTTATCTCGAGCTGTTTAATAAAACAAAAGTAGTTCCAAAACTCTTAAACAAAAAAATCGACACACAGACAGGCAGACAAACAACAGGACAAACGTTCTCATTTCGGAAAGGCCGTTAAAATCTTGTTTATTGAATATCTTTTGAAAGGAGTATCGGATCGGGATGGTTGAGGTGTCATTCGACGCGTACTTGAAGCTAGATCACAACAATATTAAAAATTTTTTGTTGAGGTTTGCTCCAGCGGCCCCAACAACTCCAATATTCAAAATATTCAATTTCGCACTTTCATTCTCATTTCTCCTGAACTAATCCGTTTTTGAAAAATCTTAAAGAGGTTCACAATACCTTTCGATCAAGATATAAATGGTTCCGATCGAACTATCGTAACAGATTTTCAATTATACGGCTCTATATACTTGTAGTAGTCTCCTTGCGCACCACAGTCTCGGTGCTCATCGTCACTACGTGGACTGCCGTCCACAATGATATTTTTATAAACTTATAAAAGTTTTCCAGAACACATCTAATTGTCAATAATTCCTCTTACTTTAGGTATTCTCTGCTTTATTGCGGGTGTCCTGATCTCCATCATCGATCTGGTCTGGCCGCACACTTTCTCCACAGTTCTGGAGGTTTACTATGGAACCCCTTATGATCGGCATGTGATCCTGGAGGAGTCTAGCGACGTCCGGTATAGAAAGCCAAGGAACAGTCGCGGTCTGGAGGATCCTCCCGGCCTGGGATCTCGTATCCTGCGCCGCCTCAGCTCCAAGGCTCGTGACATGCAACAGGGTACGGCGCCGCGTCGAGATAGTCCCGCCGGGGTGTCCGGCAGTGGAGGGGTTGAAAACAAGGCCTTCCGATCGGAAGTCCCCAAGAGCCCTTGGAGATACCCCTTCCGTAGGGCCCAGCAGATGGGGCAGCAGCCTCAACACTCTCATCCGCTGCACCAGCACCCGTTGCAGCAGCACCATCAGCACCACCAGCACCACCACCAGCAGCAGCTGCAGTTCGTGGGAGGATCGGTGGTGCAACATCCCATGCATCACATGCAGCGCACGATGTCCCAGGACTCTGGTTCCAGCATCGCCTCGGCCGCCGTGCAAATCTCACCGCTGCACAAGCACGCTTTGGCGAGAATGTTGCCGTAAGTTCATCCATCAACTGGATTAAATCGTATATATAGTAATTGTGTTCAGGAGGCTAAAAGTCTAATAGGCATACCTTAACATCTCGAGGAAATCTGAGAAAAGAGTCTGCGCTAGTAAATTTTTTTTTTCAAATTATTTTAATGTAACTTTAACTAAAATTCTGACTTTCTTCCTACAGCAATCCTCCAGTGGAGCGCATTCGGGACATGGATCACTGGTGATTGCCATTTGACAAACCGTAAAAATCAACAATTTTTATTGGGCTACTTAATTCTTTCACTTGACTAATTGGAAATAATTTTTAAAAGCATTTGATGACAAAACAATTTGTGATAATTTATTAATGTAAACAGAACCAATCAAGCACGACATAGAGAAGGAACAAATTCAACTGTAATTAACAAGAGCACATAATGATGATATGAAGGGAAAACGAAAAACTTAAATTATTATTAAAATATATAATTAAATGATAAATTATTTTAAATGTATAAGCGAATCAATTATAATTACGACGAATTCATGTGAAAAGTTTAAACCAATTTAAGGACCAATACGTTTTTAGTGATGTTCACATGTGATAAGACAATCCTGCCACACACGAACACAGAAGCAGACACTTGTTTAAAAGTTACGACGAGAATCAGATGTTTATGTATAATGACTAATTTATTATTGTAATATGAATTCCATGCCAGTGTCTATAACGAATAAGTCAAAAATATGTAAAATCCTTTTAAGTATAATATTTAAGCCTTTACGATGTTCCGAGACCTGAAGAATAATGATGACTTAAAACGCTAAGTGTGTTTATATTATTCAGTGATGGGTATTATTTGACGAGTGCTTTAATTTTTCCAGTCAATTTAAATTAAATATACTATTATTCCAGACTTTTTGGTATAAGCCAAATATGTCAACTAGGGGCAGTTTTCTACCCTGCCTGTCAATGTGCCTGATAGCTATCTGTCCGAAAAAGATAATTACCAAATAAACTTATCGTAAAGCATATTGCCTTTCTCCTGTAAATTTATCTGAACACGAACAGAGCGTTCTGCTGCTATAATTATAATCGATGATTTAGATTGATGATGATTTAGATTATTGCTGCAGCAACCGCACGGTTTCTTTAGTTACGGGAACCACTCAAAACTGCTCTAATTCTCTTCTTCACTTGGCTATCGGAAATCAGCTGTCCTTTTGATGAGCCGGAAAAGATTTGACAGGGAGTCTATGTTAAAGTTAGCTCTTACATTTACATGATAGAGAACAAAATTGTCTGGCCGCGATATTTTGACAGGGAGGGAAGAAGCTGACCCTAAGTAGAGGTAAATACTAAACTTTTTAAGGTACTTTATCATAGCTTGTTACCCCGAGAAAATACAATTTAATGTTTTCCCTTTTTAAGTGTTAATAAATCAATTATCCCGACATAGATTATGACATTATCCCTCCTTGCAGTGGAAGAAAGGGCAAAGCGAGAATAGAAGCCAGGACAGTGCATTGCAAACGAGTGCAAATAAATAAAAACAAATAAAAAGTACTTCATATGCAAGGCGAGCATAAATAGACAGTTATATTGCCAACCCAAAACAACGAGCGCGAGCAGGGGAGAATGGCAGCCAAAAGCCCTGGAAGGGCAGAGCTGTGTCCTGCTCCACTATCGCACGCTTTTTGGTTTAGAGTTCAAGAAATCAAGATTTATGACATTTTTATTACAAAAACGAGCGCTGTTAGTTGTAGGCGGCGGACCAGTTCTCTTCCTCGCTCGTACATCCTGCATCCACAACGCTGACTTCAAAAATATGCAGCCAGGCGCGTCAAGCCATTATTTTGACTTGGGCCCTGGAATCGGAATGAAGGACATTGAAAAATATTTATGTGTAATGTGCACTTTCGTTTGAAAAAGGTTTTTTATATTTTATAAACGTTTTTTGAGTGGCAAGTATACTATAAACAATTTATAAATTTACTTGATGTGGTCATAAATCGTTTATTATGTTCTGAATTATTCAGAATAAAGCGCATAATTTTTATTTCAATGCCAGTACAAACTAAATTCTTTTCAGTGTTCTAGCAGGCGCTTTGGCTAGCGCTGGGAAATGCCGCCACATGCAACGGAAGGCGCATAATTCACAAAACAGCAGGCGATACTGCATCACCGGAGGACGGTGTGGGGGCAGTTGGCTGAGTCAAATGCAATGCGAATCTGTGCACTGTATACAAGAACACTGCCCAGCATTCCACCTTAGGATGCTTTTTGACTCTCCATTTTAATATAAACAAATTGCAAACGTTCTTATTTATGACATATTTTACTTCACTTCTTCGGTTTCTTCAGGGTCTATCCCCGCTCGTAGGTCTCAAAGTGGGAAGGGCAGGGAGGATTGAGTTGCTTTAATATGCATTTTTTCGGGCTTTCACGTTATCACATAAATCTATTGTATGAAAATTACTTAAATCATAAAGTAAGCTGGTAAGTTTTGAAAACGTACTCAGCCTTACACACATATTGTAAATATATGAAGTTTTACTATGTTTTACTATATTTTACTATTACTCTATTTAGGGCCGATTTTTTTATGTCAGGGTAACTATTGTTACTGAGATAAATGGTTGTTCCAAGTAATTTAGTCGCCAAAAATAATGTCAGGATTTGTCAGATAAAAAAAACGTGATTTGGGTGGCCTACTTAACTCCGAAAAACAATTTACCTCAATGACAAAAGTTAACCTGACATTGAAAAATCGGCCCTTATTGAACATCATTTGCATTCCAGTTTAAGCTAAAAAGACCAAAAAGTATAAAGTTCTTTAAAACTGACTCAATGTTTTTGCTGTGATCGTCCCACTGGGGACTTCAAACGAACGAACTAACGATATGTTTAAATTCTTCGTGGGGTTCTTAGGGGTCATCGAATTCTTTCGATCCTGGCTTTTTTCACAAGGTTCGTAACACTATTACTTACATTAAATGATTGATACGGGATTTAAAAATTCTTTGTTTTGAGGCCAATCAACCAAATTATGTTGCCTTTAATAATCTACAGGGACCAAGAAATTAAAAGTCTTCCATCCCTTTGTCAACAGTTTTCGGTAGCGGATAGTACAACTTCTTCTGGACAGCATTCCAGAGCAGCATTCTTGCTATGACTCTTTCCGCCAGCTCATTGCGAACATAGTTTTGCTGCATTGCAAAACTGCGTTTGCTGCCCATGTCGACAGCACACTGCCGCACATGAGAATCTAATCGTGCTGAGAATTCGGCAATGGCGTCACATTTCTCCCGGCGTTGAAACTTATTCAATGAAGCTTTCCTTGTATGATAACGTGGGACTTCCGGTCCTTTTACGATTGATTATTGCGGACATTCTGGCCGATTAATGTAGGAAATTTATGTCTTCTAAGGCTTGGTCGCCAATTAGTCAACAGAAGTAAAAATTAATATTTTGTAACAGAAGACGGTAACCCAATTAGACAACCATTGTTCAGACCAAATAGAATATTTAGAAACATAAGATTATTTGTGGGCTTTGTTTCATATCTGTCTATATGAACCGAGCACAGAAAATTTAAAAATGTAATCAAATAGCTGACAGGGGTGTATGGCTGTACATGTTATCTCAAGTGCGCGACATTTGAACTGAGGATCTTCACGCACTCGACGGAGACTATGGATAAGGCTCCCTTCGCGTAGACAAGCAAATGTGCTACCTCCGTAGCGGTTCCTGAGCTATATATACTGCAAGATGAGAAAAATGGGTATGAGGCATATGAGGTATATACATATGAGGTATGGTTAAAATCTTCTGTCAATGTTTTTAATTAAATTTGTTGTTTCATTTTTATATCTTTGCAGGGTATTAAAATTTGTGTATATATAATCTTGATTAGCATTACAAGCCGAGTCGATATATCCTTATCCTATCCTTATCCATTCCCGTCTGTCCGTTCGTCTGTCTACGTCCGTCTGTCCACGTCCGTCTATACGCAAACTAGTCTCTCAGTTTATGCGCTATCATATTGAAACTTTGCATATAGTCTTCTTTCTTTCCGTAAGTATATAAGTCGGAACGGGCCAGATCGGAAGACTGTATCTTATAGCTGCTATAGGAGCTATCGAGAAATTAAGAGAAAAAAATATAACATAAATTATACATTCTCAAAATATTTCTATAACTAAATTGTGTTACATTTTGTTCTTAATTTAATAAGTTTAATATTATTAATATTAATTAATAAGAAGATAAAAAAATTGGATTTTCTCGATTCAACCATTAATCAGATAATGGTAACTTTTGAGTTCCTTTGTTTTAAAAACATTTATTTATTTATTTATATAATGCTAGCCTATAGTTAAAACTAAGTGCTAACAGGGGGTTTGAGAGCCTTCAGCTTGTTGGTTGATATACATTTTTGTCAATAATTGTATTTACATATTTACATTATTTTTGATTTTATTTAATTTTTTTTTAATTATATAGTAATTAATTTTTGTAACTAATTTTAGTAACTAATTTTAGTAACTAATTTTTGTTTAACATTAGGTTTGGTTTTTGGAGTTCATATATTTGATGTTTAATGTTTGAGGTTTTAAGGAATTTAAGTATGGCTTCGGAATTTGTTTTTGTTGGGTGGATATATAGCTAGGATGGGGTTGTGGCTGTTGAAGGATGCGGGTCGTTGTGGAGTTAGGGAGGGGCAGGTGCAAAATATATGATGCATGCCGATGGGTGCATTGGTGCACATAGGTCATATGCTAGATTTGGTTTTGTCGGGGTAGTGCGTGTTGGTTAGGTTTGTATGGCCTAACCTCAGTCTATTTAGAATGATTTGGTACCTCCTGCAGGGAAGGGAGTAGTCAAGTAGAGGTTTGTAGGGATTTGGTGTTGAATTTAAGATATTTTGGTACCAAATTGATGTTCGATTGAGGAGTTCGGCTTGTTTTTCTGAAGGGTTATTTTTAGGAAGTGTGTGATATCGTTTGTGTTGTAGTTTGGGGTGTATGTCAGTGGATATCTGACTGATTGCTTGGCTATGTGGTCAGCGTTTTCGTTCCAGATCAGAACTATTTTTAAGAAGTCTTTAATTCTTAACTGTCTAACGGAGGAGGCATAGTGCGTGTGGTTGTGGGTGTTTGTGATGGCGGTAATAGAGGGCAGGGAGTTAGAGCAGATGTCATATTTGCCTGGAGTATTTTTTCAATGTAGTATAGCTTCGTGAATTGCTATAATTTCGCTCAATAAAACTACCCCTCCTACCATGTAGGAGCCCGAATTTGGTTGGGGCTAATTAGATCGTTACGCTATACGTTGTTATACCTTTCGCTTTAGAGCCGTCAGTATATTGTATGAATTTGTGCCTTTTGTATGAGGACTTAAGGAGATGAAGTTGTTGCTGAATTACTATTGAGTTTGGACAGGGTAATGTCGGTTGCTTTGCTGATAATTTCCATGTTGTGAATGTTGCAGGTATTGGTTTTAATGGGAGAGAATGGAAGAGAGAGATTTTTACAAGATTGAATTATTCTGTCTATTGTGCTTGGGTATCTATATTTTCTTTTATTAATTTTGGTGAGCTTACTGAGTGGCAAGTCTATTGCTTGAATGAGGTTTTTGCATAGTTTACTTGTGAAGTAATCTCTCTTATTTTCTATTAAGAATGTATTTGAATCTAGTAGCAGATTGTTTGTTGGGGTGGTTCAAAACGCTCCCAGAGCAGCTCTAATTGCTGCGTTTATGGGCGTTTTAAGGCGGTTTAGGTGTGTTTTGGGAGCATGTTCATAAATGGGCAGGCAGTAGTCTATTTTAGAGTATTGGTATTATATTTGTGCGATGAAAGGTGTTTAATTATTCCTAGCGGTTTGTTGAGGTCAGCTTTTAGTTTAGCAATGTGTGTGTTCCAGTGGTATTTGTGATTGGTAGTGAGGCCTAGTATCTTGAGTTCTTCTGTCATTTGTATGGGTGTGTTTCCCATGAGAAATTTTGCTTTGCAGTTGTGTTTGCGACAAATATGGATTGCTTGGCATTTGTCTTTGAAGTCTGAGTAGGAGCACCATTCCTCTATTAGGTTGAAAGTGGTCTGTAGGTGTGTTCGATGAGGAGATGGAAGTCATCGGCGTATGCAGTAAACTTTATTTGTTTATTTGGTGAGATAATGCTTGTCAGTTTATTGTACGCTATTGGGAATAAGATTACAGAGATGGGGGATCCTTGGGGGAGGCCATTGTTAAGGGGAACCGGACTAGAAAGCTGACTGCCAGTTATAACTGTGATTTTTCGTAGTTAACGATACGTGGGTCTAATTTCAATTCGTGGAGTTAATGTATGACTGTGTGTATGCCAATATTGTCGAATGCTTTGGTGAAGTCGAGGGAGATCACCGAGATATGTTTTTTGAGGGCAAGGGAACTGGATACTAGATGGTTTACATAGAGTAGACTGTCTAGCACAGACAGTTGTGACAGCTGTTGTGTATGAGTTTGTTGTTGAGAACGAACCACCACAACCTTTTCGCCACGACTCTGTCGGTGGGCATATTTTGGATGGAGACTTTATTTTTTCTGTTAGATATGATAAAACTTAGTACAAAAAAGTTGTTTGTTTTTAAATTAAATTATTTTTTTTATTTTTAAAACTAAAATTAATATTTCAAAATTGGTTTTAGTATGAAAATATTTTTTGTTTTTAAGAATTTTGTAACCAAATTTTTACATAAGAAGTTTCAAAATACTCTAGATTTTAAGGGAAAATTGTATCAGAATCGGACTACTATATCTTATAGCTGCCATATAAAAAAAAGTTTAATTTATTTAACTTTCTACTAAGAATAGCAAGTTTTTTAAAAAAATTTATTTTTTATTGTGTATTTTTATTGACTTAATAATCTTACAAAATATTATTAACATTGAACCACTAATTTTTATAAAAACTCGAAAAATGTTCATAAAAAATACTAAAAACACAAAAAAATGATTTTCATTTGGTATTTTTAGTCTTACCCATTAATTAAAAAAAAAAAATTTTATTTTTACTTAAGTTGTTATTTATTTATTTAATGTCGGTTTTTTTGGAAATCTTTGTTTGTTCAATCTTCACTAAATAAGAATCTATTTGTTGAAGAAGTCTCATGGGCAAGTCTCAATCTCGGCAAGTTTTAGAAACTCAGCTGGCAGCGCAACGCCCGCGCTTGTAGTGTGCGCGCCAGCAGTATATCCACTAAAATTGAATTTGAACAAATTTGTGCAAATTTGTGCAAAATTGTGTGAATGAGGCGGTTAAACTGAATATCTAGGGATTAACACCTCATTTAAAATATCGCATGGGACCGCGTGGCGCATTACTTTTTGTCTACCTAAAGTTTAATAATGTGAAATTTTTAGCGAATTTTTTGTATTTGCAATAATTTTATTTATAAAATTGAAAGTTAGAATCTTAAAAAAATATTTAAAAAATAGTTAAATGTATTATCTTAGAGTATCTTACAGTTTCGGCGCATATTTTCGTTTAAGAAAGCAATTTTTTTTTTCAAAATGCTCAAAAAAGTCTATTCTTTTTACTTTTTTAAAGACACCGAAAATATATTGCAAGTTTGACAACCGATTCCTCAGCCTCTGTTAGGTTGAGGAGAAAAATTTATATACGGTTAAATGCAGAATTTTATGTATTAACAAGAAAATATAATCAAATGTATCAAACGCAAAAATCGTTTTTTGAATTAATCGCCACTTTTCGGGTCCAATACCCCACTGTGTGGCGTATGATATGCCGTCTAGACCTTGTGTGTTGCCGTTCAAGGAGTTAAGGGCGGAAGAGAATTAAAAAAATGAGATATCGATTTCTATTTTTAGAGCTTTTTTAGAAGGGATCTAGTTAATCGAGGTATTGAGCAGGGTTTGTTTAAGCAGAATGGTGAAGAGAAGTTTTGGTCTTCTGCTTCTTCTGACCAAGTTTGGGCAAAGGAGTTAGCTATTGTAGATTGGTCTATAGTTGCTGTATGTGAGGTTGGGTTGTCTATGCAGTGAATGTTTTTTGTGGAGTATAGTCCACACAGGCATCTAATGTTGGCTGGGTCCGATGGGTCCGATGGATATACGTTTGGCTTCCCTAATGGCTCTTTTAAATTTCGCGTTTGATTTTTGTATTCAATGTGGTTATGAGTGTTCATGTTTCTTTTAAAAACTTTCCAGTTTAACTCTGGAGCGATTGGGACTGATGCGAAGTGGTTTTTGTGAGATGGAGTTGTGTATGAGAAGGGCGGTGTCTCCAAAACTATCTGTGTTGTTGCTGGTATAAACGGTGTAGTTGATTGGGATAGGGAGAGATTAGGTTTGAAATATGGGTTTCTTGGAGGGCTATAATGAGAGGACTGGTTGTTTTGATAAGGACTTGGAGTTTAATATAATTGTTTCTATAGCCGTGAATGTTCCATTGGATTATGGAGAGAATTTACTTTAATTTAGTGTTATGATAGAGGAAATTTAGATTAGGATCATTGGGTTTAATTTCTAATTTTTAATATGTTTACAATTTTTCGTCGTTATAATTTTGGTCTGATCTAATTTTTGCTACCTGGTTTGCAAGATTTGACTTTAAAGTTTTCTTTTTGTCGGTTTTATCTTTGGCTTTTAGGGGTTTACTAAGGGGATTGGATTTATCTTTTACGTGGCTTCTAAGCTTACGGTCGGATTCAGAAATAGTATTTTTGTATTGACTGGGCTGTGGAGTCTGTGATGTCCATGACTTCTTCCAGTGATTCGGCGATTGGTAGGGCGTGCTTCGAGCTTGTCGTCGTTGTGTTCGGAATCATATCATCGTAGGAGTTAATTGTTCTTTTGTGTTGGGTCTGTGTGGTCTTCTGGGTTGAGGCTTTGGAGGTGCTGGCAGTTTGTGTTGGTGTTGGTCGAGTTGGTTGTTGTTGCAGTACTTTTGCGTATGGTGTGGTTTGGTGTGTGTCGCGTTGGCTGTATATGATTCTTGCCATTCTGAAGTCTACCTTTTCGATATTTTTTATTGAGAATATTTTCTTTTGTTTAATGAATGGCGGGCATGTTTTGTCGATCGGAGTGTGTATTTGCAGTTGACGCTGAATTTTGGGCAGCTTTCATCGTCTGGTGAGTGGACTTCTGGACAGTTTTTGCAAGATTTGGGGCTCTTGCTGTATTTGGTTGGGTGACCGATTTTGAGGCAGCTGCGGCATTTTGTGGCAGAGGGATATGCGGACGAACATTGGCTCGTTTATATCCTATGTTGATTGTCTGTTGCGATGACAGGGAAGTCATGAAATAATATGAATTTTTGTATTTTTTTAGGTTTACTTTGCGCTCCTTGTCTTAACTAACAGGAAACCGTCAATGCTTTTTTTAACTGAATCGACTTCACCACTGCATTGGAAGTCTATTACTTTTATTTTATTATAAAGGGGTTGACACATTCTCAAAAGTTTTGATGTCCATTCTTGTGATTGTTATATATTTTGGTTCAAAAGTCGTTGAATTGTTCCAGGGTGGATTGAGCTTTATATCAGGTGGTCTCGTCATCGTACGGTTCGTTGGGCTGCTACCGGCTGCGCTTGCGCTTGCGATAACTGTTCAGAGCGGATTTCTGTTTTTGGATTTTTTTGAGTTTGATTTGTGTTTATATTTATTTTTAAAATTGGGTAGATTGTTGTTTTTGTGTCCACTAGAATTGGCGATGCTTTGTTTGTAACACGTCTTTTCTCAACAAAGTCTCGAGTGATTCTGTTTTAAAAACATAGTTTTTTTTAAGTATCACATGTGCTAGCACATTTAATCGATGCAAGTAATTGATTAGTCTCTTCCCCTTGAACGTCCCTTTTTACTTAATTTGTTACACTTTATAAAGATCATCTTTGACAGCGAATGTTTGGAGTTGTAACCCATGAAGTCATTTCATTTGCACATACGTAATAGCTGCTCCAATATAGGCTTGGTTATGTCCAGTCACAAAATAACGCACTTGACTCCGACTAAATTATCCGAATAGTTTGTTCTATATTGTATGACATACTTGGAGCAAATATGTCAGTTCTTCTCAGTGATAAACGCCTTAAGCATCCTTGGTTTTTCGTCAAGTGTGGCTGCTGCATATTTTCCACGGCTCGTGCTCTTGCACGAGAAAAATTCCATTAACAATACGCATCAATTTGCATCGATCACAGTGGGGCTAACAATATGTCCAATATGCCAAACAGAAACAATGAGGGTAAAAGAAAAATAAAATAAAATGAAATAAACTCGAGTTGCATTCGTGGGAGTAAGATAAATTCTCTTCGCAGCTGTGCTAACGAGCAGGACGGATTGGGGGTTGTGTTGGTTGTATAGACTTTTTGTCAAGGCAAAGTATTTGCTGAGTAATGCCAAATGCTTTTATTTTACGCGGGCGGAAAGGCGGAAAAGAGGAAAAGATGGGGTGGCGATGTTCAAGGAGACTTTCGCCAGCCATGTCCTTTGCCTTTTGCTTAATACAAATGAAAATGGATGAGCTACTAAGCGTCGTCTTTGCCGCTGCAGTTGTTGCATTCGAATGTTGCATTGCATTTACTGAATAAAATGAAATGAAAACGTTGCAACAAGCTAACAACGAACCCATCCCCGCCGCCTTTTGCGCAAGGGAATGCACTTTGTTTCTATGACGCTCCCCCGGGGACCATCTTCATTCACTTTTCACTTTCCTGCTTCGCATGTGTTTTGTCTTTGTTTTGGCCCATTTATTTATTTAAGTCAATTTCGTAGAGTGTGTTTGAGCATTTTGTTGCAATTCGTTTTCGGGTTTCAGTTGCTCTCCGCCTTTTCGCTGGCAATTTTTTTGCGTCTTGTATGAGCTGCGAGCAGCTTGATTACAATTTGTACTTTGAGTGATTGCAGTTCATTTCGCGAGTAGGTTGGCAGAAATGGCCTTTATGGGTTATCAAAGGATTCCAAATTATAATTGGGTTGAACTTGCAGTTAATTAGACGCGACTTCGTGACTCTGATGACTTAGGTTGACTTTACTCAGAATCTATTAAAAATGCCAACTGAAATAATTTGTGATTTTCTTATTAATATTATTTTAAAAGTTTGATTGTATTAACCCAGGACCTTCACGGAAGGCTAATTTTAACAACAAATAAGAACAACAGAAATTCGCCGATTGTACATACTTTCACGATTTTTAATAAGCCTGACCAACAATTTTCATTTAATAGCATGTTTTGAGGTCGCGAGGTGGAATAACGCTAAGTAGTACCAATGGTTATAAAATTGTAATGCCCTGCAAGGCTATTAAAAAAGTTTTTTATACCCGGTACCCATAGGGTACAAGGGTACTATGAGTTAGTGCCAACCGAGAATGTATGTAACAAGCAGAAGGAGGCATCTTCGGATCCATAAAGTATATATATTCTTGATCAGCTTCACCAGCCGAGTCGATTTAGCCATGTCCGTCTGTCCGTCTGTCTGTCCGTCCGTATGAAACAACAGATCTCAGAGACTATAAGTGCTAGAGTTACCAAATTTGGTGACTACATTGGAATCTGTGGCACGCAGATCAAGATTGTTTTAAAATTTGGCCAGACATAAGCTATAGTCGTGATTTCCGGCTTAAATTAAATAGATATAATAAATAAGAAGGTATTCGTGGACATGTTCTGAAAATTTGAGTAAAATCGGATGGTAAACATGGAAGTTATTAAACAATAAAGTTTTTGTGTATGCTTATTCTTCTTGTTGAAGCTACGTAGTCAGACACGCGAAAAGGGTTCCTTAGCATTGAGTCAGAACGAGAGGTCAATAGTCACCCTCTCGCTCTATCGCACTGCTCAGGAATACTTTTCGGATGTCTAAACACATAGCTTTTGAGAGAGATTCTCAGTGAGTGTTGTTTAACATGCAACATTTGTCTTTTTTGGGTGTTGCTCAACATCTTTCTAGCAACTTTTGTGTTCATTTCTCAACATTTTCTTTTTTCCATGTTTATGTGCTAATTAATTTCACCCACAATGCTTTGGATACCGGGTTTCTCACAATGGGTCACACTCGACTATAGCTTTCCCACTTGTTTTCCATGGCTAAGTCCGATTGTTCACCACATCTATTAAAGTTTTCAATGCTAAAGGCATTGTCCAATAACACTAGTTTACAGCCAAAATATATAAACGTTTAAACCCACTTTTTCCGCTTAATTTTGAGACGCTGAACACGTTGAACTCATAAAAAAAAATTCCCAAAGAACCGTTTTGAAGATATTCGCGAAAAACCAGATTTTTTCTTCTACGTTAAAAATCTTGAAAACCGTAAGTCCAACATATTTCAAATAAGTACAATCCAAAAGCCAATGTAAACACCTTTCGGAAAACATATGGCTCTTAATGGTCAGAGCTCTATTAATGAAGATATAAACATTTAAAGCTAAAAAAACATGCAATATTTTTGGCTATGTTTTTTATAGCTAAATTTCCTTTTCTTTTTATAAATATAAAAAAAAGATATTAATTATTTTGAGTGAACAGAACTAAAGATACCTTTCTCCTTAAAAAGTTAAGATCAAGTATATGCAAATCCAAAGACAATTCTAGAAGTTATGGCAAATTATATTAAATTATCATATTGCTGTTGTGCTACAAAATTGTTTTTCAAGGGAAGTAGCCTGCTATGTGATTTTGTTTTTATAATGAAAAACATTGTAAGTATTAGCAAAAATCTGAATTAATTCATGATAATTTTTTCTTCTTTTATATCCCAAAAATCTGTGAATTTCTTTTTGAATCGTCCTCCAAGCTGCTTTTTCTGCAGGGCTTCATGATTTTGTAAAATTTTCGTCTGCGAACAATTTTCTTATCTGAGGCCCCACAAATATACCGACTGTGATTTTATTCTATGAGAGTTTTGGAAATTTCATCCTTAAGTAAGCCATTCGCTTGTTGTGCCACGATTTTATCTAATACTTACAATGTTTTTCATTAAAAAACCAACATCACAAAGCAGGCTACTTCCCTTGAAAATCAATTTTGTAGCACAACAGCAATATGATAATTTAATATAATTTGCCATAACTTCTAGAATTGTCTTTGGATTTGCATATACTTGATCTTAACTTTTTAAGGAGAAAGGTATCTTTAGTTCTGTTCACTCAAAATAATTAATATCTTTTTTTTATATTTATAAAAAGAAAAGGAAATTTAGCTATAAAAAACATAGCCAAAAATATTGCATGTTTTTTTAGCTTTAAATGTTTATATCTTCATTAATAGAGCTCTGACCATTAAGAGCCATATGTTTTCCGAAAGGTGTTTACATTGGCTTTTGGATTGTACTTATTTGAAATATGTTGGACTTACGGTTTTCAAGATTTTTAACGTAGAAGAAAAAATCTGGTTTTTCGCGAATATCTTCAAAACGGTTCTTTGGGAATTTTTTTTAATGAGTTCAACGTGTTCAGCGTCTCAAAATTAAGCGGAAAAATTGGGTTTAAACGTTTATATAAAAAAAATATATAAATTTGTAAACTAGTGTAATGTAATTTTTAAATCTAGTAGTTAATTTTAAGTATAGTAGTTTCTAACAGATTGAAATTTTCACTTTTGTTAAGCCTCTCGAACTCAGCATACAAAGTACTTATCCAATATATAGTAATTCATATATGTATCTGACAAATCAAAAAGTTTATTCAATACCTGTACATTTATTTATACTTGAAAATTTTTTTTAAAAGTTTATCGATAAAAAGTTATATAATGATGTTTTCGTAATCACGAGATCAAACTCTACCAGAATTTCGCATTAACGGGCTTGGAGCATTTTTATTTTTGTACCCGGTACCCATAAGTTAGTGCCAACCGAGAATGTATGCAACAGGCAGAAGGAGAAATCTCCTACCCTATAAAGTATATATACTCTTGATCAGCATCACCAGCCGAGTCGATTTAGCCATATCCGTCTGTCAATCAACAGATCTCAGACACTATTAGAGCTAGAGCTACCAAATTTGGTGACAACATTCCTATCTGTTGCACTCATATCAAGTTTGTTTTAATATTTGGCCACTCCCACTTCTACCCCCGAAAATCATGAAAAACGTGTAACTGTTTTGGCTTAAAGTAAATAGATATGAAATAAATACACTTGTACGGATGCCCTCTAAAATGTTGAGTAAAATAAAATGATAAACAAGGAAGCTATTAAAAAATAAAGTTTCTTCTTCTTCTGCGTTGACACAGCTAATGCGTGTTGCTCAACGTGTTTCTAGCCACATTTGTCCTCATTTGTCAAAATTTTTTTTCTCCATGTTTATGTGCTTTTTTATTTCACGCCCACACTCGACTAAATATATGTAGCTTTCCTACTTTATTATCTTGTAAACTGGTGTAATAAATAAAAATATATTTTTTATACAAATTCTACTTAATAGTCACATTGAGATAAAATAGCAATTTAACACCAATCGGTGCTGCAAACACAAAGGTAGATGTTGCAGAAACATTTACAGAAACCTTATTGTTTTATAACTTCCATTTTTATCATCCGATTTTACTGAAATTGTAAGAGATCGTCCGCAAAATGTACTTATTTCATATTTATTTACTTTAAGCCAAAAAGCACGAATATAGCTTAGTTTTAAGTTTTTTTATGATTTTTGAGGACGTTAGGGGACGTGGCCAAATTTTTAAGCAAACTTGATCTGCATGCAACAGGAAAAAGTTTGTTTCCGAATTTGTTAGCTCTAGCTCTTACAGTCTCTGAGATCTATTTTTCATACGGTTCCAAAAGCATTGTGGGTGAAATTGAATAGCATAGGGACATGGAAAAAAAGTAAGAAAGCTACAGTCGACTATGCTCGACTGTGAGATACCCGGTACCTAAAAGTTTGCGCTTCACACTAAAAGGCAATTTAAAATTGTACATACATTATAATAGTCTACTTCGATGCTTCTTAAAATAAATCGCGTCTCGAATTAGCTCCCGACCTAAACAATTTAATGTCATACTTAAATATGAATGATACACTTTATAGGAACACATAAGAACCCGCTCGATCGGCGTCAAAAAATGAATTATGTTATTTTTTGTCATTTCTTGCTATATTCTTTTGTCATTTCTTCTGCAGTTGGCGCCATTATATAGCACGGCTCGAATTCGCCACCTGTCGGCTACAGCTTGCAACAGCAGTGCCATAGGGCGGTGTGTTAAAATTCTAACCTTATTGCTAGTATCTCCCATGTTTATCATCCGATTTTACTGATTATAATCTGACGACTGTATCCTATAGCTCCCATTGGAATGATTAAAAAATAAAAATAAACAAACTTTTTAAATATTTCTACATCTATATTTTATGGAACAATAGGGGCAAGTGGCCATATTTTTTATGTACTTGAATAAATTTGCCTAGAAATCGCGGTAAGTTTCCAATTTTGAGAGACTGTTTTAAGTTTTAACTTTGGGTATAATTCTTAATATGTCTTTAACATGATTTCTTTAGAACTATTAAGAAAGCTAAATATTCAAGAATCTGAGCTAGTTAGCAATCTATTAAAAAATTCATATAAGAGTTTACTCGACTGCTCTTCCCTGAAAAATGATGTCGAAAATGTTTAAAGTTTCTTCCTCGGTCATTTGTTCAATTGGTAGCAGAGCGAATTCAATTATTTCTGGGCCAATAATTAATAATTTGATTCGAAAACTCAACTAGGAGCTCATGCCGCCAACCAAAACTAAGTTATTATCAATCAACTAATTAGCCGCCTTTCCTAGAGATTTATATTGTGAGTGTGTGTTACGGGGCTAAAGAAGAATTTTCTCAGCAAGCTAACTTATTTAAACCTAAATTTAATATTGAAAGTTTTTTAAAATTAGTTTCACAACATCACCTTACGGACTTCGTGACTTTATGTCCAACAATAAAACAAAACTATTTTATTTTAAATTTATTAAGCAATAAAGTTAATATTATAAATACAGTTTCATTTTTATTTAAAAAATTGAATCATCTTTAATATGGCATTTCCATATTTTTGAATATCCTAAAAAAAACATTTTGTAGAGATATTTGTTCTAGACCGTATGGGCCCCATACTATGGGGGTCGTTACACGGGTTCTACTCGTTCTACAACGCATTTACATGAAAGCTACATTTTGGTTGAATTGAATTGGATTGAACCTTAGCTAAGCATATGCACAAACCAAGCTTAGACCTAATTTCCTTGTTGTATAAGAGAAAAACAATATAAATATACAAAAAAGTGCTCTTGGATTCGTTGCATATTCAGCACCTTGCTCTTAATTTTCGTTGATTAAATTTTAATAATTTCATATTCGTATTTTTAATGATCACATGTAAATATAACACTAATAACTAACACTAAGACATTAAGGAAAGGGAAAGGAATATATAATAAGTATAAGGGTAAGACTAAAAATACCAAATGAATCCCGTTTTTTGTTTTGTTTTAGTATCTTTTCTAAACATTTTTTGAGTTTTCATAAAACTTAGTGAGTCGATTTTAATACAACTTTGGGAGATTTAAAGGTCTGTAATTATACATAAATTACAGTAAATATTTTGAAAAAATTTTGCTAAAAATCGTCCTTTTAAAAAATATATAATGCGTCTTTCTTGTTAGGCAAAATGTAAATTTGTATATTTCGGGATATCCGTTTTTATTTATTTATTATTAATTTATTTACAAAACACTCATGTATGTATGTGCCAAATAAAAAGCATTTAACAAGACCCAAATTGTATACTTACTTAACAGCGGCGGTGCATGATATTACAATGATCATATTTACTACCAGACTGATGGTGCCGATAGCGATTATATATACTGCATATGGACGGCTTTATTTATCCTGGCCCTAGTCTTATCTGATCTGAAAACCGATTATAATTAACTTGAACTTCCTTGAATGGCATTGGATTGGTTCTAATACGAAAGTTGAATGTGTCCGGAATCAGACTAATTGTTGAGACTAGGGCAATTTCTCGACTGCCATTACGTTATTTTCTCCGATTTCCGCATTTTCCCTTAATCATGGAGAGGACTGGCGCACTCTTTATTCAGCCGCCCGTGTGTTTTCGTGGATAGTGAGCTCGGCTTCCTGGAGCTCGGCAGTGAGCCTCGCGTGAGCTTCGGCAGCCGATGGCCGGGGCTTCGGGCAGCCGACTTCGGCGGTTACCGTGGGGCTTTGCGCTGGCTGGGCCGAGTCAGTTGAAGCTCAGCCGTCGGACTGTTTGAAACGTTTAAGCGGGGATGCTGGCGCTCGGTGCGGCAGCCGTTGAATAGCGAAGTTATCGGGCCTCGTCCTGCAAGGATTCGGATTCGTAGTCGCGAATAACATAACTGGTGCCGCCAACAGGACGAATTATCGAAATCAATAAGCGCTAATTAGAATATTCCGGCCCGATTGTGAGGACTGCAGGGCTAGATTGGCGCTGGGAAAGGGAAATGCGGGCGCGGGAAATGTTTGCGTGTTTATGTCCCCGCAATTGCTTGGGAAAGTGAGCGAAAGGAGCTGATAACCCTCCACTCCTGCCTGCCAGTTCCTTTTGGGAGCCCTAATTTCCCGTTCTCGTTCGCAGGCATACACTAAAACCAGCTACTAAGTATTGGCCAGGATCCCGCGAGTGTGTGTACTGTGTTTGTTTGTGTTTTGATGGTCACGTGGTCAGCTCCGAGTTGGCCCACTGCCTCCTTGTGCGTGACAAAAGTGCCGCAGCAAGAGCAACAGCAAAAGCAACAGCAACAGCAGCAACGGCAGCAACAGCAACCAAATTAGAAACAACAACTGCAATAAAGGATTATCCTGCGTGGGACAAATTTAAATTGCTGGCCAGGTAAGTTGGCCTCACTTTTTGCTCTTTAAGAGTGACTTTTTTGCCGGAAACTTTGCAAGCTAAAGTTGAAATCGTCTCCCGCCCCTCAGTTTTTGCAGTGAGAGAAAAAAATATCAAATTAAATAATTGGTGTTTGTAATCCTGTAACTTTATTGAATCTGAGTGTTGTGGCAAAGTGAAGGTAACAATCACATGGCTCTCTAGAACGAATTAGAAACCAATAATAAGGAGGTCATTGTTCAAGGCTTTTTACTAAATTTGTTTTATACTTTTACTAAGATTGAAATTGTTTTCAAATAAATATAAAAACTCAACTATTTTATTATGTTTTGAACCCGTGATTTAATCATATTTCAATTGAATTCAAAGGATACTGTACATACTCGTATATCGCTGCTTTTAATTCTGAACTCAGATTGGTTATAACTATGTATATTCAAAGTCTGTGAAGTATCTTCACTTTGTATTAATACTAAGTTACAGATATCGGGTTACGCTCTAAGCCTTCGTCAGTTATTTAGTTGAAAACAGAACCAAATACAGGACAGCTACAAAATCAATTTGAATGCTTTTCAAAAGTTTGGTACATTGAATCTTTCTAATAAAAAAATATATGAAAATTTAATTTGGAACTTAAAATATTTCATTGCCTACTTTCGACACATTTCCAATTAATTTCAAGTTCATAGCAAATTCTGTGACCCGCCTGAATGATATTGAAAATAAACGAATAATAAATTATAATGGAAATTTTTTTGTGAAATTTTATGATTCTCGTGAAATTTTTGATTTATTCATTTTCAATTATGAATCTATATTTCGGTGAAATTTTGAATATTGTTCCGAATTCGGGAAGCTTGTCTGGCTTTGGTCACCTTTTTCCCAGTGTGGGAGTTGTGGAATTCGTGGTTTTAAGCTCTTGTCTCGATGCGCCAGTTTTTCACTTTCGCCGCCCTTCCGATTTGCCCCCGTCGCTCGCAACTTGTATACGTATTCCCCCGTGATCTCCCCATTTTCTCCACTTCTTCGACGCCACTGGCCCGCGCCGATTGCCGTAACTTAAAATGCGCCAACTGACTGCCAGAAAGTTGCCAAAAACTTTTGCACAAAGTTTATTTACTTGTTTTTTCCGTCTTTTCTTGCTCATCTTTTTCCTTTTTCTGCCCTGCCTAACTGATCTTTGTTGCCATTGTCTAGCATTGCAAAAGGAAAAAGGAAAATAGAAAAATGTTGCAAGCAGAAAATAGGTAGACTGTTAAGTAATTTATCGAAGAATAAAGATAAAATATTTTTTTTTTGCTTGCGTGGAACCTGCAAGAGTTCAGTTTTATTATCTTTATACATATTATAATATAAGTACCTTAAAACTAAAGAGCCTCTTTTACTAAGTCGAATGAAAATTAAAGTGCTTTTCTGTGATATAACCTTGAGTGTTGATAAAGTAAATGTATGGCAAACATAGTCCAAGTTGATGTTCCATCGAAGTTAGATATTTGCAGCAGGTGGAGGCCAAGCTAACTTTTGAACCAACTTGCCCTGAAGCAAACCCAAATGACTTTCAGCTGTTAATTACATTTGCATGCTGGATTTCTTTAGAGAAATATGATAAGTTTCTGTTCGAGCTTCTTTGCAACCTGTTCTATAAACGAGCATATTTCTAACTTAATTTTAGGGAAAATGAATAAATTAGTTAGGCAAGTAGAACAGTGCTGAAAAGTTAATATTTGAATCTTGTAGAGAAATGTCGAATCCCACTCTTATTTCTGAACAATTAAAATATGCAAATGAGCCAACGGCAAAGCCCTTCCAAGAGCCTTCAAATGGGCACGCACGACTACCCCTAAAATGGATATAATAGCCAGAAGCTGGGATCCCGGCTGTCCGCTGCCACCCACAAATACGAATGCACAGATAGAGATTCAAATTTGTTGGCTACATTTTTGATTGTCTCCCTCGCGTACTGCACACAAACATTTTTGACAATTTCCAAAAGCCTAATGGCTAATTGAGCTGCTGGACGGAGGAGTCGAGGGGAAAATGTCGCCTGCAATTGTTGGACTTAAAATTTATGGCGAAAAGTCAATTACGTGCAGTGGGTATAACGGAAAAAACGAGATACATTTCCCATAGGGATTCGCAGTTAGGGGTTAGTAAGTTGACAGTGCTACTTACCCAAATATATCCAAGTATATGGGGGCTTATCAGGGAAACGTATTTTTCCCGTGTATGCGTACTTCAAAAAGGCATTAAGCCAAA
>VNJO01009547.1:0-12894 GCA_008042535.1 Drosophila tani | reverse complement strand
ATTATGTCAAGGAAAAGCTATTATCATTTCAAAATACCTTTTAAACGACATAAAGCACGATTCTGTAGCTTTAGTCGTTTAGAAGTTATGAGCGCGGGAAATCTGGCTTTTTTAGCTGTTTTCCCGCCAAACTAGCGGGAAACCCAAAAAGTCGTAGAACAAAAGTTGTTTAGCTCGAGCTGATTAATAAAATAAAAGTGGTTCCAGGACTCTAAAACAAAAAATATCACAGACAAACAAACAGACAAACAAACAGACAAACAACAGGACAAACGTTTTCATTTCGGAAAGGCCGTTGAAATCTTGTTTATTGAATATCTTTTGAACGGAGTATCGGATCAGGATGATCGAGGTGTCATTCGACGCGTATTTAAAGCTAGATCACAACAACATTAAAATTTTTGGGATTTTTGCTCCACCGGCCCCAATGGCTCCAATTTTCAAAATTTTCAATTTCGCACTTTCACTCTAATTTCTCTCAAACTAATCCGTTTTAAAAAAATCTTAGTATGCAGTTTCAAAGAGGTTTACAATACCTTTCGATTAAGATATAAATGGTTCTGATCGGACTATCGTAGCAGATTTTCAATTCTACGGCTGTATATAGTAGTCTCCTTGCGCACCACAGTCTCGGTGCTCATCGTCACTACGTGGACTGCCGTCCACAGTGATTTCGGACTAAAACTTAGTAAATGGTATTTTATATTAAATATATAAAATATCATTTAAGTCGGACCACTATATCTTATAGCTGCCATTGAAACTATCGATTGATTTCTATGAAAATGTAAAATTATACATGTTATATGTAAAATGTGTAAGTAAATGTTATACAAACTATGGCATACATTAGTTAGCTTTCTTTCTTGATTTTGTATATTGTAGTTCGATGTCCCGGAATATTGTGAAAATATCGTAGCTGCGCAGCTCTGCTTAATCCAGGACTCGCTCCAAAAAATTTATATTTGTTGGCGCTAAGCCAAAATAGGAACCCCTGAAGCTAAAATTAAATTTTCAGGAAATCGGTTACCTCAAAACACCATAAGATAAACTTTTTGCCTATTTGTAAGAAAATATTAAACTTCTTTTAAGACACTTTTTAACAGTCTCAAAACGATTTAAGTAAGTGAAACAATTCTTTATAATTCCACAATTTATAAATTTAACTACCAGGCGGTCTCCCGTTCTTACCTTCAACATTTTCAAAAACGCAGTAAGTTTATAAGTTAGTATTTGCGAATGGAAAAGTATATTTTCTCACGTAAGTGCGCCCACAATTCTCAACTGGTTTTAACATCCCTGGTACGGAGTGACGGCTTACTCTTAGATATATTTGTGCTACGACGGAACTGAAAAAATAGTTGCCTCATTTTATGTTTATGTGAATGCAAATTTTTTATTTTTTGAAATATTGAGAGAATGTTATAAAATGATTATATGGTCGATAGTGATGTTCTACTGTGTTACATATATTGCAACATCAGAAATTCTATTACTATTATTATTATTTTATTGTTTTCGACAACTATGAATCAGACATTGAGGTTCCAGGCCTAAAAGTAAAATTAAGTAAAACGCAATTCAAGGGAAGAGGCTGGTACAGAACCAATGCAGAACAAAACACACCGTTCTAGTTCAATGGCATTTCAACGAGTGATGGATGATGTCCTCCGTCCGGGTATGGAGAACAAATATGTATATCAAAATATTGAATCTGAATATTATCGCAAGGCAATGGAGCGATTAGCGTATGTACTTTTTTTTTTTTGAACTTTAAATAAATTAATCTTTTTTTTTAAGGCACAAAGGAGGATTCTTTTCTGGATTTTATAAATTTTTCGTAACATTAAGACATAAGGCTCGTTTATCAACTGACGTTTATACTTTATTATTTCTATGTGACTTTATAAACTTTTTCGTTTTACTTTTTGGATTTCCTAAATTTGTGGTAAGTTTACTCATTATGGTAAATATCTCTGAATGTAATCGTTCCTGTTATTCATAATTTACTCTATCTCACTTTTTCTTTGAGGTAATGAGAAAATTAATAAGAATGAAATGCCTTTTTCAGCGGAGCACAGAACTCAAATGACCTTAAACGTAGTGGCCAGTTCACCTAAAGTAGTGGCCAGTCTAGAACTTATACATACATATGCCCCTTTATCAGAGCTTAGTAACTTTTAATGTGGAAAACTTCCTTAGTATTGTTGATTGAAAGCTTCGCCCTGGTTATTGCAAAAGTCTATTTATTAAAACGCCCTAAAAGATAAGCCTGGGTACCATGCAGTCAAAAAATCGTAGGATTCTCCAGCTCTGTCATAGGTCAAACCATTGGCTGCAACAAAAAAACATCTTATTATCGTCGATCCAGTCAAAGTAAAAACAAATGCAGGCTCCTAATCCTAAACCATTATCTTCAGAATTACCTTACTGATAGCCGATTCAATGTCAGATTAACTGTTGTCATTGAGGTGAATTGTTTGTTTTGTTTTTGTTCCTTTCGAATCCCCTAATATAGTACTTAACAAACATCGTCGTGAGGGGGTTATTATGATTTCAGCTAGAAGTCTGCAGCGCAGTGAAGGAAGCATTTCCGACCTCATAAGGTTTATTTTTCATCAACATCTTCAAATGAGCTATGTCTATCTGTCCGCCTGCTTGTCCGTTTGTTTGCCCGTCTGTCTGTCCGTTGGTACGCAAACTTGTCCCTTAGTTGTCATACCTTTGCAGGGTATTTTTATTTTGTCCAGAAGTTTGCAACGCAGTAAAGGAAGCATCTTCTAAATGTGAGGTCCCGCTAATTGATTATCATTAAGACTTTTTTCATACATACCCTGCAGTTTCAAAAATCACATTTCCCTTTGGAATCACCAGGTTGTGGGAGTCAGTATATTCGGCTAAGTTGGCATTTCTAGTTAGGACATCACCCATGGTAATTAACTTAAATAGCCCAGATGCAAACCTTCAGTAGCAAGGATCCAATCCCGCTCGAATACCAAAAAAATACAATTTTTATGGATATTGGGATTTTGTGCATACTACATCCACTCTAGACGCCATGATTTCCTCCTCTTTGTCGCAAGCTTCTCCCGAGATCGGTTCGTTCCCTGCATAATAATTTTCAAATCCGTCCGCATCCACACATCCGCGTGTGAAATTCTTGAAATTTTGGTTGACCAGTGCTACCGGTTATCACTCCCAATATTTGTGGTAAGATATTTCGACGATATATTGAAAGAATCTAATCGCAATTCCCGGAAAACAGCAGTGACCAGAGACACGTGCGAATTCTTGGAATTGACGGAAGTTTTACAGCCCTTAAGGTTCTAGTGTTAAGATTTGTTGTATTAAGAACCATGAATTGTCGTATTTGCCGTATTAAATAAAGTTTAAGATGAATTAATTTGTGATCTTTTGAGGGCACCTTAGAGGATGTAGCGCAGCGGTTGTTTTAAGGGTGGAGTCTAATGAGACTTCACAGGTAGGGTGGGTATAGAAGGTGGCCAATAACATCTGGGCCTCCGTTTTCGATAGGTACAGTCTCTCGTCCGAATCTTAGCCGATGGGCTAAAAATCCTTATCGTTACCGTCTCTCTGTCTACTATTGTTAGTTCTGTGACACTCTTGTATCATCTTTACACAAACCCACACCCATCTCCTTGTAAGGAAGTGTCTCTGGCCGGGGTGATCCTCAGCGGCCCAGAGTTCCCCCCACAAAATTTATATTTATGAGACGGCCGGACATAAGGTGCCAATAGTTTTCAGGGACCTTTTAGAAAGGGGGTCATGGGGCAGTTAAGGGTTAAGGACAAAGCGAGGTGCGCCCGGAATGCTCCAGCGGCTGCGCCCGCGACCACGCCCGGATTCTTCCAGCGGCGGGAGGGCCCTAAGACAAGGCAAATGGCCCGGAATGCTCCAGCGGCCAATACCTGAGTCCGCGCCCGGCGTTACCCAGCGGCGGCGGCTCCTATTCCCATCCCGCCATTAACCCTCGCCCGGAATGCTCCAGCGGCGGCGGGTTGCGAACGGGAGGGGAACAGCTGGGACACGGGGGAGGCGGGGAGCCAGCGACCTCGTGCTGCGAGTGCGGGCCCGGAGGAACCCAGCGGCCACGGACTCCTATTCCCGTCCTGGCTTTTCTCGCGCCCGGAATGTTCCAGCGGCACGGGGAAAGCCTGGAGGGGATTAGTGGGCACAGCGGCAGGCACCGGCCCGCGAATCGAGGCGGGGATAACACAAGAAATTCAGGCGGGTTTGACTGTACATTATTATCATTTATTTCCGCAAGCCACGGCGGAGAGAGAGAGATAGACGCGGGTTAATGGCCGGCGGCCATGCTCACCGGCTACCTGGGGCCTTATCGCCCGTATCCTGGTCGGTGTCCGAGGGTCCTCGTTTTGGAAACAACATATCTCCGCGCTGATTTTCGCGTCATATCTCCGCAAAAAAAATGTATGGGCGGAGATATGACGCGCGGACTTATGTCGTTACCCCGTTCGATCACTTTGCTATCAGAGACATCGTTTGGGTTTTGATGAGGTAGATTTGGGTTGTTGTTAAAGGATTTAGGCTACGTCTAGTGATACGGGTAGTTGCTCAGTTTATTGCAAAATGTCCTTCAAGATTTACTTTTGACGCGGCAGATTATTTTACGCGTGGTATTGTTAGAATTGGTAAATCAGTATATAGGAAGGTAATACAGCACGAAGTGTGCTCGGCTAATCGCCTACTTGCTCGATTCGAAGTAGGCGATTTTGAAGGTATACTAGCAGAAAAGGCTGCCAAGCTTATGGAAAAGTAAAGCATGTTGCTGCCAAGCTTATGGAAAAGTAAAGCATGTTTTAGTATGAATTCGAATGCTTACTGTGTAACGATCTGCCCCAAAGGTCAAACAGTCACAATAGGACTTAGCTATAGTTAGTAAATTTATAAGGAAAATGTATATATATAGGTATAAGTGGGTTTTATTAGTTCAATATTTATTTCAATTTTCAATGTATTTCTGAGTCCCGAACCGTGAAAAGATCGCCAGAGAGCCACCTCCGATAGGAAAATAGCTTAAGCCGGAATTATTTTTTTTGTTATTTGAACTGGACGAAATTTTAATATCGGCACTGTATTCGCCGTTCTTGTTTTTCGAAAATGTATGTGCGGATGTTTGTGCACCGACCGTGTGCAATCGCTGCAGTTAGCGAAGAGAAGAAAGAGGAAACGACGATAAGCGGAATAAATGGCCAAATAAAGTCAGTGTATTGACTTTGCCGACGCTGATGTATGTATGTATGTATGTAGGAATTAGAATATATGTAAATATAATATATATGAGTGTTTATACCCGGTACCCATAGGGTACAAGGGTATTATAAGTTAGTGCCAACCGAGAATGTATGTAATAGGCAGAAGGAGAAATCTCCGACCCTATAAAGTATATATATTCTTGATCAGCGTCACCAGCCGAGTCGATTTAGCCATGTCAGTCTGTCCGTCTGTCTGTCCGTGTGAAACAACAGATCTCAGAGACTATAAGAGCTAAAGTTGCCAAATTTGTTGACAACATTGGATTCTGTTGCACGCAGATCAGGTTTGTTTAAAAATTTGGCCACTACCGCCCTCAAAAATCATAAAAAACGTAAAATGAGCTATACTCGTTTTTTTCGGGTTAAAGTTAATAGATACACTAAATGGAAATTTCAGTCAAATCGGATGATAAACATGGGAGATATTTGCAATAAGATTAGAATTTTAACACACCGTCCTAAGGCACTGCTGTTGCAAGCTGTAGCCGACAGGTGGCGCATTCGAGCCTTGGCCGTGCGATATAATTCATTTTTTGACGCCGATCGAGCGGGTTTTTATGTGTTCCTATAAAATGTATCATTCATATTTAAGTATGACATTAAATTGTTTTGGTTGGGAGATAATTCGAGGGGCGATTTATTTTAAGAAGACTTATAATGTATGTACAATTTTAAATTGCCTTTTAGTGTGAAGCGCAAACGTTTAGGTACCGGGTATCTCTTGTTACTTGTTTTAGTATGTTTTAGGGGCTAATTAACAAAATCGCCGGTCAAAAAGTCAAGGTTTTCGATTTTACCCAAATATTCAGTCTAGAGCGTAAGTGATTTTGTAGCACCCATGATTTTGTAGCACCCATTGTTATTCATTTTCCGGTTGGTTCTAAGAAAGATGCACCCAGAAAAAAAATCGGTCGAAACGGTCTAAAATTAAGAACATTCGGGGTCATAAACCGATCGACCCAGGATTTTCGTAAATCAAGAACGATTCGTTCATAAAATGAATGAACATATTGTGGTTGACTTACGAACGAACGGGCCTTATTTCACGAACATTTTGTTTCTTAATTATTATAAAAATGGGTTTTTTAAGGTAACGAATTGGTATTATATTGTCAACATTTTGGATTTATTTTAGGAACGCTTTCACAACATTTCATAAACATTTTGTTCTTTGATTGATAAAATATTGGGCATGATTATGTTACGAATTGGTTATATTTTGTGAACACTTTGAATTTATTTCAGGAACGCTTTCACAACATTAAATGAACAATATGATCTCATTTATATTTTTCTTTGCCTCTGGTAATCGTTATTCCAGAGCGCCTAAAAATATGAATTTCATATAAGAATTTCACACAAATTTTTGTTACCCATCTATGTAACTTGTCGATTTTCCACTATGAAAGAGCGGAAGGATCCGCTGCCTTATGACCAATGCCTGCATTTGCGTTTCGCAGGGCAGTGTGATCAGATGCTCCACCATGGAGTCATTCCGTACTAGTCCAGGTCCATGGTGGCACCGTGCTTTAGAAACCGTTGCAGGACTTGTAGGGAACCCGACTCCGCACAACACACAGCGCCGTGTTTTCCGTGTTTTCTGCTGCACCGGTTGACGTCCGCGTTCAGGGTGAAATTATCAAGGTAGGTCAAGGTAGTCAACTGCTTGGCTAGCCGTAAGCCGGGCGATACACCGTGTCGACGATATCCCAGGCCAAGCTGCAGAGCAGGCGATAAGGGTGGCTAGGCTTCGGCTGGGCGATACATCCTACTAGCTCTGTGCTTGAAGCTGCAAAGCGGGCGTTCGGAGTGGCTAGGCTTCGGCTGGGCGATACACTCTGCTAGCTTCGGCAGCAAGACGACCGACGACCTGTGCGGAAGGCGTGCAGCAGCCGTGGAGGAGCAAGACACAGCAGCGAGAATTAACGGGTGGAAACTTATTGAAGCGGAATAAAGAGCTGAATAACCTGTCAATCCCAAAGCGTTCTCTCTGGGCGGGCAATCACGAATATAAATTTGGTGGGACGAGCACACGAATTTCGACTGAGCTAGCCGCACATTCGTTGCGAGCCAAACTGAGAAAGTCAGCTCGTTACAATTCCTCTGTGGGAACAGCGTTTATAATATAAAAAAAAAAATTCATACTTTGACTCCGACTTGGTAATGACCAGAAATTTGAATGACCGGTGTTTGATTTTCAACCCCATAGTTCTATTTTTATGAACAGTGTTGGTATTTTCGGAACGGCGGTTCAACTTTAGTAACGCCAAGGGCATGATCTGAAAACGATAAAGCGAGAAGACATTGTTCATGAATCATGAAAAATAGGCTTGATTTTCCCCGTTCGTTTTTTTCTGGGTGTATAGGATATAGTTGTCCGTTCTGACTTATGCAATGCCTGATATCTAGCTACCTTTATTTTTTAAAATCGAGTTCCTCGCCGATTCAAATCATAATATAATATATTAAATAATCATTGAAATTATTTTTTTGTTTTTTTCAGTATCGATACAAATATAGTACTAGCGTTTTGGAGACATACATTCAAGGAAACAAAGTTCCGTTTAGCTTTGTGATTATGTTAATTGTTCAATTTATAACAATTGTTATAGAGCGTGCCATCTATCTGCGAAAAGCTCTAATATATAAAATCATTTTTCATTTTATTACTGTTGTTGGAATTCATATATGGATGTTTTTCTTGGTTCCATATTTGACAGCTCACAGTTTTGGCGAAACAGCCCCTGTTTTGTTTTATTTAATAAAATGTCTTCATATGCTTTTATCTGCATACCAAATACGATGTGGATACCCCAAACGTATATTGGGCAACGTATTTACCAAAGGATATTCGTTGGTTAATTATATCGCGTTTAAAATGTAAGTAAATGATTCCATTATTTTTTCTATATATATTTATATATTCTAATTAGATATATGGAAATACCATTTCTGTATATTCTTCGAACAATGTTAGATTGGGTATGCATAGACACGACTCTTACCGTCATGGAATGGATTAAAATGGAGGACATCTTCCAATCGGTTTTTATTGTTCGTTGCTATAGACAAATGGATACAGATTTTCCTGTGCTACGTGCTGAACCTAAGGCTTTGTATGTAAAAATCTTAATTGGTGGAACCATTATATTAGTTCTTGTAGCTTTAATATGGAGTCCATTATTTCTGTTCGCACTTGTTGGAACTGTGGGTAAACCTAACATACCTAGAAAGGCCGATATAACAGTTCAAATTAGTAACTACGAACCAATATACGTATCTCAAAGCTATTCTGGAATTCATACATTTTCTGACGTAGACTACGACGAGTTGACATATCGCTTTCGTCATAATTATGCGTCAGATCATATCAGACTGTATGACGCAACCGATATTACCGCAATAAAGTTTGATGCAAACTCAATAACTTTGTGGAATATGTCACCTCCAGATAACAAACGTTTATTAGAAGACTTAAAAAATGGTAAGTAGAAATTTTTAGTTTACTTTCATAAGCTCATCAATTTAAAAATAAATAGGCATAAACTTGGAAATACGACTAAAAATCGAACTAAAGTGTAACCTGACACCAGAAATGGTTGTATATGAAACTACATATATCCTTAAAAATTCAAATCTGAATACCAGAAAAATTCTATTAGAAATTATGTCTACTGAAAACAGTAATGAGAAAGTGTTAGTGCCCGATATTTTACCAAAATTTGTAACTGTACAAAAGCAACAAGTAAATGTACAATTCATTAAGGATTTCGATGGTATGTATTGACTTTAATAAAAATTGTAGTTACTGTTTGCGAACTGCACCGGAAAAATAAAATCACTTGGTATCAAGTTGATAAGTGTGGTTGAATTTGCACTAAGTTATTAAGGCATTACAATTTTAATTGAATAAACATGCATATATCATGATTATATTATATTTGAAAAACATTTAATGGTACAAGTTTATTAATTTTCCGGATAAAAATAATTGTACGGTTTTATATGTAATTATAAAACTGTATATTGCTGGGAGCATTACTTAAAAGAAAAAAATAAGAAGAAATGTCCTCGTTAGGTTTGCAATGTATGCATGTGGTTTGCTGTGAAAGGGATGGACAAGTCTGGTCTGTTGGTGCTTTATTTCGCTTAAAAACATTTTAGCTCACTTATGTTTGAATATATGCCGTAATCAATATACGTTTTAAAATAACAAGTGGGAAAGCTATAGTCGTGTGTGACCGACTGTGAGATCCCCGGTACTCAAAGCATTGTGGGTGGAATTAAATAGCACATACACATGGAAAAAAGAAAATGTTGACAAATGAGAACAAATGTTGCTAGAAACATGTTGAGCAAAATCCAAAAAAGACAAATGTTACGTGGAACATGTTGGTAGCGGACAGACGGACAGACGGACATAGCTAAATCAACTCGGCTGGTGATGCTGATCAAGAATATATATACTTTATGGGGTCGATTATGCCTCCTTCTTTCTGTTACATACATTCTCGGTTGGCACTAACTTATAATACCCTTGTACCCTATGGGTACCGGGAACAAAAATCACATCATAATGATTTAAAATGGATTTTTACTTTTTAAATTATCGATACTTATTATTAAGAATTTTATGTATGTTACATATAGTGATCTTTATATATTTTTTTTTTATTTTATAAGTAGGTAGCTAACTTGTGATCATAATCGGCTTAATTTCTTATACGTAAATCATGTGTGTGATCTTGACACAAATCGAGCCTTGATTTACGTATGAGTAACTACGCCAACTATGACCTCAAGATAAATATTATTTTTAGTTAATATTTTTGGTAAAAATTAAAAATCATTTATAATGATTATAATTATAAATAATTATTAATGATTTGTATTTATTTCGCTCAAAATAAAGCTCAACTGTAATTCTGTGCCTTAGATTTCACAAATATTATTTCATATCCGTGAAAAAGGATCACATGGCAACAACACACACTTAAAATTGGTTCTAAAACACCAATACTATTTTAAATTAAATAAGTTATTAATTTTGTTTTTTTTTTTTAATCCTTTTCTGGTATTTATTGAATCGTCTCCTTTTCGAGGCTAACAATAAGTGTATCAAATCTTATACAAATAACGTAACTAACAGTCATGTGACTTCCACAGAGCTATATAGCCCTGAAAATTATTGCTAAGAGTAAAGGTCATTTCGTTATAGGTGGGTTCTGCGGGAAACCTGAAAAGCCTCTTGTCAGATGATTTAGGTGCACTGAAAGTTTTTCATTGTAGGCCGCTTTTTGTCTATTCATCTTTTACTGTAATAATGCCGAGAGCCCTGTGGATGTTTTGGTTGCGAATATACCATGGTGCCACAGTGATAGCTCACAGGATTGTTCGGGATGTATGATGTCTTTGTGACTTCTGCTAGCGTTCCCCACAGCTGGGAGTCATATGTCCAGATAGGCTTGAGAGTGGAGTAGTAGTACAGAACCTTGTAGTCCAGACCCAGTAGCGATCGGGAGTCCTTTTGACTACATGTATAGTTAAACAAGAACAGACGTTTGATTCTTGAGTAGCATCATTTTTGACCATGGAATCAGCACGCCAAATAATGAGTGCACCACGTTTCCAACTATATCAAGTGGTGATCTGAGCTGTCGGGAATGGTGAATCAGATCATTTCCTGCTTGTAACTCGCTATATAAATGTCGAAATTTATCAAATATAGTGTTACAGACATTTGCGTTTCGTAGTTCTAAACACTTATAATAATCCCGTCTGATAATATTCTCATATCGGTCCAATATGGTTTCAGATCATAAAACCCAATGATGGTCCATTTTAAAACTGATAATATTCTCATATCGGTCCAATATGGTTTCAGATCATAGAACCCAATGATGGTCCATTTTAAAACTTCCATTCTGGAAGTACCGAGTCGTTCGCCGAATATTCCGTGTTGATTTGTAAATTGTGTCACATTTATTTGTTGTTCCATTGCTAGTGGGAGGTTTAGTAGCATTGCCAGCGACTTTAAAAGGGTCGAAAGCTTCACCTGGTGCATTCTGAAATTGCCATTTTGAAAGTACCTATTCGTTTGTAGAATATTCTGGGTTGATTTGTAAACTGAGTCACAGTTATTTGTTGTCCCATTGTTAATGGGAGGATGAGTAGCATGGCCAGCAAAGTTGGAAGGATCGGAAGCTTCACCTTCTTCCTCTGTGTTGGGATTTCTTCTGACATCATTGTTTCTTCGATGGAGCTGCGAGGACGTTTTATGGCCACTTTTTATAAAAGCGGAGCTCGTTTGAATACGCCAGAGGCGGTTTTAACATCTACTACTCGGATGTTGTTGTCCTTGCCAGGATAGGTTAGGTTAGGTTAGGGCGGCGGCTGACACAAGGTCAGCCCACTTAGGCCATCACTGGCCCATTGTGATACCGCAATGGATCTTTTATACCCTCTTACCACAAAGTTAGAAAGACTCCCAGCCCGTTTCTCTTATGAAACCTGCTATTTTCTTCGGGGGGATGCCTGCTAATTCAGCTAGGTTGTGGAGAAAGTATTCTCCTATATACTTTTTCCTGCGCCTGATTAGGGCCACACAGGAGCAGAAGAAGTGCTCTACTGATTCTACTTCTTCCTCGTTTTGGCAACTTCTACAGAAGTCGTTGTTGGTGACGTTTAGTCGGGATGCCTGTGATTGCTCTAATCACAGCTGAGCACTGTGTGCGGTGAAGACTAAAAAGCATTTTTGTGCGTTTGGCGTCAACGTTAGGCCATGTTTGGCGACTGATGTTGCAGTGTGTGGTATTGTTCCACATTTCTTGTTCAAGGGATCTAAAAACTTCCCTTGTCCTGAGCTTAAAAGTGGCTAGGGGCATACGGAAGTCCTCCTTGTCTGGAAGGAGAACTGTGGTGGTGCCGCGTCTGGCCAGTTCATCTGCCCTGGCACCCAGACTAGGGAGATAACGAACTGCTGTGCCATCTCTTGAAGAGATTTGCGGCAGTTGTTCACTATCGTCGAGTTTGAAGATAGCGCGCGAAGTGATTTTATTGCTGCCTGACTGTCTGAGTAAATGTTTATTACTACGTTTATAAGGCCAGAGTGGCGTAGGCAACTAAGAGCCTCGCTTATGGCGAGAATCTCTGCCTGGAAAACGCTGCAGTGGTCCGGAAGACGGAAATGTATTTTAATAGTTGTTCGCAGAAGACTCCTCCTCCAACTCGATTGTCGAGTTTGGAGCCGTCTGTGAAGAAATTTATGCAGTCATTTTGTCCAAAGGGACTTGCCGCCCAGGCCTCCCTGGAGGGAAAGACTGTGTTAAACGTTGTAGAAGTGTGTTCTACGGGTATGCAATAATCTGTTAATTGCTTGTTTGCGCCCATTGATAGGATGGATGAGTGCCCATATTGATGGACTGTCCAGCCGTTTGCGTCTCTCAGACGCCGTGCTGTGATGGTGGCGGTTTCTTTTGCCACTAGTATAATTGGGGATATGCTAGTAATAGCGTTGAGCGCTTCACTAGAGGTTGTTCTAAGAGCTCCTGTCATGCATAGTTGAGCTACTCTCTGCACCTTGTTGAGCGCCTTGAGT
>VNJO01009546.1:0-22815 GCA_008042535.1 Drosophila tani | reverse complement strand
ATAAAATCTATACTAAACTCGTTATACTGCTTGAGTATACTTTTAAGACAACGCGTAGAAAGGTTAAACTCTTGTTTTTTTTTTTTGGTGTAGTTCTTACCCCATTTCGATTAAATTTAAAGAGATTTTCATATGGTTTCTCTCCATGTAAAACCCAAAGTGCTGAAGTGTGGTTTTGCTTGATTTTGCATTGCTTTTTTGGGGGAAATGACAGCCGGCCGGCCGGCCGGCTTGCTAGAGTTAAAGGCCCACGCCCAATCCTCCGTTCGCAGTCCCCATCCTCGACTAGGCAGCCCCAAAATTCTATCGTTTTTGCCACATTTAGAGAGCCGATCCCGCCACTGATATCATATTTTAGAGAACATCATGCCCATTTTGGCAAAAGCAAAACAGGCTGACCAACTACAGTCGGACTTCTTTAAATAGAACTTCATTTTATCGTTGCCTCTAGAGTTATTTATTAAAAAATATATATTTTTGTTGATTGCTTAGATTGAGTTTTAGGTTAAATTATTTTATTTTATTGAATATATTACAAAACCTAATTAATTCCTGAATTTAAAACATTTAAATTGGAGTTGGACTGTAAAACCAGAAATCTTCTAATGTGGCAGGCAGATGTTGTTGCGGCAGCTGCCGAGAAATCCGAGAGTCTTCTTCGCAGAAAGAAGGAAGCCCAGTACCCAGACCAAGACGCAGCCCGAGTCGCTACCAAGGCAATCTGGGACTTGAGTCTCGACCTCCTGAAGCCCTCGCCCTCGCCCTTGCCTCGCGCTCTTGTGCGTGTCCTCTTTGCTTTGTGCCATTGGCGGCAGATAAAGCGAGCTGTCCCCGCTCGGCTGCCCTTTTTGGGAGCAGCCTCTGAAGGACGCGTTCATGGGACGACTCTGTGGCAAACAACTCAATTTTAATTAAACGTTGCGCTCCGAGAAATAAATTAAGCATGCTGGCCAGGTTGGCTGCGCAATATCTGGACAGCCTTGGGTCGAGCCGGGCTGCTGCAGTGATAAGTAAGTGCATAGTCGTTGCGTGACTCGACCCAGAAGACCGGGCGGCTGGATAACAGGTTCCCACCTCGGCTGGCTGGCTTTATCAACCGGCACAAAGAGCCTGATTCTAGTATTGTGCTAACGCTTAATTATGTGCCATAACAAGTATTTTCATTCAACTAAACCACAATCTTTGTACTTTAATGTCTTGGCGGCGCGATTTTACACGCTACTTGAGAAACGCTTGCAGGCGGTTCTCCTGCGACTTGCTGGCGTCTTTAAACGCGTGCGACTTTAGCTGGGCGGCAAGCTGCAGCAGTGCGTTTTGCTGTTTCGTCTTGGACTGCGTCTTCTGGACGGTGGGCGCCGACGCCGAGGGCTTAGCTGCCTTTTTCTTCTTCCTCGACGTCTGAGTTGGTGCTTGCGCAGTTCCTCCAGTGGGTTGGGAGGGTTTTTTGCACGGAGAGGGAGTTTTGGGCTGCTGTTGCTGAGGCGTTTTTTGCTGCTGCTGCGGAATCTTCAGACCTGCATTGATATCTTTATTCTTCGACTTCTTGGCCTTCTTTTTGTTTTGGGCTGCAGCCGCCGCTTGTGTAGCTGCCATTGTTTCCTCCTTGGCTTTCAGTTTGATCCGCTTTCGGCCCTTCTCCAAAGGCAGCATTGTCTTGTGCTGGCAAACATCACAGTCGACGGTCTGTAAGAAGGGATATCGCATTAGTAAGAGCGGTAGGCCACGGCACTTCTATGGCTAATAAAATACAATTCTTGCATGCACTATTATTAAGTATTATTATTACTAGTGCTAGATCGCCAGGAAATTTAATAAGAATTTGTAAAAGAATTGTATTATCAATATTTTAGCTCTACCAATTCTAGATAACTCACCATTTGGCTGGCCATGCGCTTCTTCAGCCACTTGGCCCGTTTCCTGGCCCCACTGCTCATCTCGCCCTTTATCTGTTTGGACTTCACAGTTTCCAGCTGGGTCACTAGCCTCCGGTTCTTGGCACTCTGCTTCAGCCTCTGAGGCTGCAGATGGAGCTGGTAGCGGCCATCGGTCCACTGGTTGCCACAGCGGGAGCACATCCGTGCCGATCCGAAGCTATCCTCGGGCAGCTGGACATTGTGCCGCGCCAGCTTTCGACATGTGGTTCTGGGAAAGCGGCACAGAAATTATATTGTGGTGTTCGTTTCAGTGAGCTGCTAGTGGAACTCACATGTAATAAGACTTGAGGAGCCGTTCGGTGTGAGATTCGGCAGTCAGCTTGGAGGCACAGTTCCACAGGAAGTCCATGACGCCAACGTAAAACTTTAAATTATAAGCTAGCTAGGCCTGACTTGTCTTTTAATTTCGATCAGTTTGGATTTAATGTAGTCAACTTTGAGTGAATTCGATTTCTGGATTGTTGTGATTCTATGTTTTTACTTTTTTGGCCTCTCCGTCAGTGTTGCTAACTTTGCTACTTTCTGGACAGTTCTGGCTATTTCGCATGACCTAGCTATTTTCTCGCAGATCTGCTTTCTTTTTTTGCAGGACGGGGTTTGTTACGTTGGCTATTTTATAAAAATAACTTGCTGCTTTAGCTAAATATTTTAAACTATTTCTTAAATTATATGTTTGCAATTCACATACAAATTTTTTACAACGACTATTTTTGGCTGCCCTGCTATAATTTCCACTCTTCGTGTGGATTGTATTAGTGGATCTAAATCAGGCGAGTTGTCACGTTGGGCAAGGTGTAGTGTGCCCGCCGCCGAGAACATTACGTATCTCTGGTCGCACTTACGCTTGTGAACCAGCGCTGCCAGATATCGCTAGAAAACCTACCTCAACTTCACCACGGGATATTGGTATTTTGAAAACTTTCACCATGATATTTGTGGGAACCGGTAAGAAAACCAAACGCACCTAAAAGCTTTAGCCGTTAAAAATTTAATGAAAAACAAGGGAAAAGCAAACTGAAGTAATCTTTTGCAACCACTGCTCAACTTTAAGCATGCTGCTATTATTAAAACATCTTGAAAAGCTCTGTTTCAAAGATAAATATGATTATGACAAAATTTCGCAAGGCTTAACAATTAAGAATATTAATGTACTTTATTTTTAAGGATTGCGAGTAAACTAGTAATTTGCACTTTTAATTCATAAAGAACAGAACTCACAGGGATCGAGCCACTATTATTTGTTTATGACATTTTTTTTGTCGCATGAATCTTGGATTGTCTTGGGCAACTGATCCCGCAAGAGCTTCGCCTGCATCCGGCCATACCAAGTTGCTGCAACCGGCGGCACAACGACTGGGATAGTGAACAGTTCCCCGCGGGCAAAGCGCACTGTATATGTATATTGACCTTGCCAGTGAGTGGTCTTCACCACAACCGGTGGTCCGTGGTAGTCCTTCCATTGCTCTGGCTCAACCTTGGACGTGCGAGTAGAGGGAATGCCTAGGGCCTGCCCCAATTCCTCCACCCTTGTGGCAAGATTGCTCGAGGAGCTGATGCAGACCGAGTGCGCCTCCGCAATATCTGCGAGGGCTTGCTTCTTTATCTCCAAGAATGGGCCACGAGTCTGAGTGATCTCCAGGATCTTATTGTACGCCTCTTTTGCTTTGCGGCCCATCTGGTGGAGCTCGCGCCAGTTGGAGTACACCTGCTGGCTATGGCGATACCGCATCAGGCACTTGCCCGCCTCCAGTTGATGGGACAGATGAAAGGAGTGGACGGACTCATACTGCTTACGGTAAGCCATCAGATGCTTCGAGTGCCGGATGGTCTGGCGGGTCAAGGCCGTTAGACGCGTGGATCCCAGCTCGGAGCAGCGCACCAGGTCAGCCACCTGACAACGGATGCGACGCGAATTCACCTGAAGGGCGCGGATTTCCGGATCCTTGCTGCCGTTGAGAATCATCCAGCGCGTATCCTCCGGCCCAAGGCCCATCTCTTCCTCCAGGTTGCTGGTCAGCTTTGCAATCTCCTCATAGCCATCGATCGAGAGGCGGGCTTGCATCCTGTCCAGCGTGGCGTTCATACCTCTTATTTCCTCAGCCATCTCCTTGAGTGTAATGTCTTCGAGTTGATGTTCCCTTTCCTCCTCCACTTCCTCGGCGTCTGAGTCATCGGAATCATTGATTCCAATGCAATTTTCAAGTATTACCGGCTTTCCGTGGTGTCTCTGGCCCTTATTATCCACCTGGTTGCGAGCCTCATCGAGAACACCGGCGGAGAGGCGAAGATAGACCTCCTCGAGTGGGATCTCTTCAATTAGATCGATCTGGTAGTCCTCCGGCGCCGCGGGAGATTTAAATAAAATGCGATTTTCATGTATGGTATCCGCATTTTCTTCGGATTCCTGGTTGTGGGCCTCATCGAGGACACCAGCGGAGAGACGAAGATTGCCCTCCTCTTTAATTACATCGAACTGGTAGTCCTCCGACTCCGATTCATCGCTATCATCAAATAAAATACGATTTTCACGTGTGGTATTCGGGTTTTCTCCGGATTCCTGGTTGCGAGCCTCATCGAGGACACCTGCGGAGAGGCGGAGATGGCCTTCCCCGAGTGGGATCTGTTCAATTACATCGAGCTGGTAGTCCTCCGGCGCCGATTCATCGCCATCATCAAATAAAATACGACTTTTACGTATGGTATCCGGGTTTTCTTCGGATTCCGAATCTTTCTGCATATTTGTAACACTCTTATCTGTATCTTGGCTGATTTTCTCTGAGTAAATAAATTTGGCTTAACTGTGTGGGGGTTTTCAACGCCTACTAATAAATTATAAGCTAATGAAATCGCAATAAAATCAAGCAAAGAAAGCTACAATCGTGTGAGCTCGACTATGAGATACCCGGTCCCCAAAGCTTTATACATTAAGCTAAAGACAAATCCCAAATGGCTTTAAGGATGCACCTTTTCAAGACTCAAAAACTATTACTCCGGTCGACTTTAAAAAGAAATGTTGTGAAACAACATGGAAATAAGAAATAAAACATAACAAAATTGTATTTTTAATATATGTACATGTACATAGTAAGGCGCCAAAGTGTGTCGCTCGGAAAAGTGCAGTATGCCCATCGCCTTTTTCTTCCATAACATTGAAAACGGCCGGAAAGGGCCCGGAATTTGCCATCCACGGCAACTGGCCACACTGAAGACGACAAAAAGTGAAAAACAAAGACTTTTTATTATTTACCTGCGGACGCAAACAATTGTGTTGTGCCAACAAATCGACGACTCAACTTACGTGCAACCCGTTCCACAGCGTGGAAAACCAAAAAAAAACTCGATTGTGAAAGCGAAGATTTGTCAACGCAAACGCGGAAGAAGAAGACGGGCCGAGAGCGTAACATTCGTTAATAATAGTAGGCAGCAGCTGTTGCTGCTGAAGCAACAAAAACATTGCGGAAGCAGAATCCGCCTTATCGTGTCGGTCGTTTCCGTCGCAGAGCTAAAAATAGACCCTCCCACACTCCGCCCCCGCACCCGCACCACCACCCCACTCCACCCACGCCCACGCACACAAGCGCACGAATTTGGCAACAGCCGTCGCGAGGTGAACTTGTGTTGACTTTTCCAGCGCGCGGACTTCTCCGGAGGAAAATGCAGAAATGAGAAATCACGGAATCTGCACACAACTGGGAATTTGCGTAAGTTTTCAGCACATCGCTGGACCCTCGATTGCAGGGTGACCAAGCGTCGAGCCGTACAGGTTAGCATTGTGTTCCTCCTTTCATTCTGCGATTCTTGTCTTTCGGTTTCCGCCTGCGGATGAGCGCCGGGTGAGCTTTCATTTGCTAAATTTAGTCCGGCACTGCTGAAAATAAGAATTGGAGCACCCTGCCGTCGGTTGCCGGTAGGCAGGCAGCCGTACACCCGTACACCCGTACACAACATATAGATAGAGTCGCACACAGTGGCCTGTATATGGCAGACATCTCGCCAGGGCAGCGCCAGGCTGAGGAGGTGCTGATTGCGAATGCGAAACTGTTGCACGCGCCCCCGCCTCCTCCTTCGCTTCCCAATCGATAGATACTGTAAACACGGCCACTTTGGGCTCTTGCCTAAATCAATAAATTCCTCAAATCCCTGACATATTGCGTCCATTGTCATTGGTCCATTGTGGCATCAGCACACACTCTCGGCCGGATTCAAAGGCATTTGCACTCCGCTGCAGCCAGCAGCCAGCAGCCAGTTTGTGTGTCCACTCTGCGACAGCAGCTGACATCCTCAGCAATAAATATTGGAATTCAATTACTCGGCAGTCCCTTTCGTCTGAAATTCCATAAAATTATTATACGTGATTTCGGGGCCTCCATTCGGGGCCTCCATCCCAGGCCGCAGTGTTCGAATATGCATGTGAAAGCTCTCTAGGTTCTCGGCGACTTAAAGTAAATAAATAAACACCTCCTGACCACAGCTTCGCTCAGTTTTACATACAGCAGCTTATTGATTTTAGTTCCTCGCCTCGCAACAGTTGAGATTGCAGTGTTTTTATATTTTTCTCATGTGCTTAAACTTTCCTTGGCCCTTGCTTTGCTCTCTCGGTTTTCCCCGCTTTCCCCGCCCGGCCTGCCTGCATATAAATGGCAATTTTCACGCTGGAAAATATTGATAGAAAGCACGTACCCTTAGGCGGCTATCAGTTGGATGCAAATTTCATTGACTTGCAGTTCAATTTCATATTTTAAAATTTAAATGAAAGTCCTGCTAATTGACTTCTCTTTTCGGTGTCCAAGCCAATAAAGTTTTGGGGCTTAGGAATAAAATAAGATGGAACCAAACAGGTTCATGATAATTAGCATTCAATTAACCCCTGATGGACAAACTAATTGCAGGCTCAGAATTGACGTTGTTGCTGATATTATAAACAAAGAAATAAATAAATTGAAAATTATGTAATGCAAAAACCTAAAACCTAGTCGCAACTTTTGGCAACTCTGTATAATTTCCAATAGCTTTTTATACCCGGTACCCATAGGGTACAAAGGTATTATGGGTTAGTGCCAACCGAGAATGTATGTAACAGGCAGAAGGAGGCATCTCCGACCATAAAGTATATATATTCTTGATCAGCATCACCAGCCGAGTCGATTTAGCCATGTCCGTCCGTGTGAAACATCCGATCTCAGAGACTATAAGAACTAGAGTTACCAAATTTTGTGACAACATTGCAATCTGTTGCACGCAGATCAAGTTTGTTTTAAAATTTGGCCACGCCCACTTGCGCCCTCAAAAATCATAAAAAACGTTAAATAAGCTATACTCGTTATTTTTCGGTTAAAGTTAATAGATACAATAAATAAATAAAATAAAATGGACGTTTCATGAAAATTTCAGTAAAATCGGATGATAAACATGGGAGATATTATCAATAAGGTTAGAATTTTAACACACCGTCCTAAGGCACTGCTGTTGCAAGCTGTAGCCGACAGGTGGCGCATTCGAGGCGCAAACGTTTAGGTACCGGGTATCTCACAGTCGAGCACAGTCGACTGTAGCTTTCTTACTTGTTGACATTTTCCTTATTCAGAAAAAGTTGTTTTTGGTTCCGTTTTTTTTTTTTTTTGGTTCCGTTTAGAAGCCTTTGAGAAAAGAGTAAACTTAAATTATCAACGAGTTTAAATTAAAATAAATTGCAGACAAAACGCGTATGTAAATTAAAAAGAAGTTAAAGTCTCGGCCGTTTAGTGAAACTCGCCTCTTATAAAAGAAAGATTGGCGGCGAAAATCTTCTACTCCCTTCGTAAGTATTTATTAAGATAAGAGTAATTAGTTGGTTGCCTGAAATTAACTCTTATCACTTCTAACTTTTGCTGGTGTCGGAGTTTCTCCCCCCATTCACACCCTGATTTATTCGTTCCCTATGCCTGCCTGTCCGCAACTTTCTCAGTTGCAATCACACAATCACACTTGTCGCTCTGCTTGTCGTTTGTTTTTTCACGCCCTGCTTTGGGTCTCGTTCGCATTCTGATTGCGGAGCGCGCTCACCGCAAAGTGAGTCACTGCCCAAGGTTATTCAACGTAACCCGGTGCTCGGACCTTGTTTTCCTCTCCACATATTGTATTTATATCTTCAGTTTCTCCCGCTAAAGGCCAATGGCCAATGGACGATCGCTGGCACACCCGATAGCCGATATCAAGATACCCAGTCCCAGTCCCAGGCCGGCTGGCTCTTCTTCATCATGTTTGTGCGGAGAGATAAAGCCTAAAGCCCAATCGTTGTCGTCGCGGGGCTTCTGGCGTTTCTAAAGAGCATTTGTGGGCTTTCCTTCGGGTCAGCGAGTGGTTCCCCTTCCGTTTTAGGGCAAGTCTGGAGTTAATTGTGTCTCAATTCCAAGTTAATCCGCAAATTGAAGCTAAATGCTGAAGTGAAAATTAAAATCATTAGGTCCACAGGCACTGAGTCCACGTTATCATTTAGTAAGTTTATCAGAAATGGAATATTAAGTACTTGTATTGCTATTATAAAAAGCTCCTCTGAGTAGAGGTGGAGAAACATCGATGAAAACATCGATGCATCGATGTTTTTAAAATCGATGCATCGATGTTTTTAAAATGTTGGAGAACATCGATGTTTTTTTGGGAAACATCGATGTTTTTGTCACATCAATAGAGTTGTGGAAAAATCTTTTAATTTATTTTTGAAGAACATTTTTTTCTTGAAAACATCGATGAAAACATCGGAAAACTCCGATGTTTTTTTTCATCGATGTTTTTTGTTTAAACTTCGATGTTTCTCCTCCTCTACCTCTGAGTATGAGGAATTCACTTGTTCACTTAATAGTTTTCCAAAAGATTCCGTTGGCGCTGACTTTTCTGAAGAATATGCTTTGAAACTAGAGATATATTTAAACAATTATTGGTTTTTAACTGAAAACATTTCATAGAACATTTTTCGTTTTGCAGAGAATTACTTGACAAACTTTCTGTATTTTTTATGTGCAACTTTCATAAATTTCAATTATTAAAAGTGCAAACTAGCATTTCTTTGAATGAAAACCCGAAAAAGGTCTGGTAAATTCTATTTAAAAATAAGTTTCCCGATTTAAATTTAGTTTTTCTGACGCAACAGCTGAAGCTGTGCATCTTCAAATATACCTGTTTTTTAGGGGAATCCCCTTACTCAAGTATTTCGCTGGAAAGTCAACCGGCAAGGTGACTCAGTGTCTAACTCTATGAGTATGTGCATACAAAGTACGTACAATGTACATGCATATGTAGAATAAATTGTTGTTGATTATAGTTAAAGCTTAGAAGGTTCTGCTTCCGCTAAGCTGTTTGTTGTCAACTGTTTTTTGTTGCTGAGGCTGAGGGAGGTCTGTTATTGGAGAAATAAAAACTGATAATGAAGCAAACTGCGGACTACGGGAATGCCACTATCGATGACGGTACGCTGATGGCCACAATGGAACCACCAAGCTCTCCCATTGTTTGCTCTTATCAGCCAGTTATTGTTACTTCACTCGAAGCGTTGTTACTTGCGGGACTGGGTATTTATTATTTATTTGGTGCATGTTTCGATGGCGTGCGTCATGCCGGGAGAGAAGATGATGATGATTCCGAATCTGGTGATTCATGCCAGACAAGTGCAGCGGGGGGAGGAGTCTCTGCCTCATCCATTGACAACCTCTTTGGGTCTCTTTCGTAGAAAATCAATAGCCATAGAGAAGAGCGCTCAAGGCTCCTCGAGATGTTTGCCGTAGTGTGTAACCTTGGCCCGTCTTTGGGCGGTTTTTGTTTCCAGGAGCCGGAGGCGCCTTGAATGAGAGCCCTTAGCCCGCCGACATGTCAGATTTTGTGCCGCGCGACCTCCTCCCCGATCTGTGGGAGGAGATACTCCGGCGTCACTGGTCCTTTCTCGAAACGGAGGAGAACATCCAGAAGCTCGAGGAGCGCAAGAAGCTCGAGGGATGCCTGAAGGAGTTCCTGTGCGTGGTGCGGCACGATCGCAAGTTCTTCCTGCCGGAGACCGGGCGGGTCCTGCGCAGATCGGTGCGCGACCTCGGCGACTTTACGGCCCAGAACGCCATTGTGGCCTTCGAGACCATCAGCCAGTATGCAAACAATCTGTTTGCGAAGCCCTGGCGAAAGGAATACCGAACGCTTAAGGTAATATAATTAAATAATAATTAATGTAATCCCTGGGCTCCAATTCCCTTTCCCTTTCTCTGCGTTCAGACCTATTCAGGATGCTTCCAGCACGACATACAATCGCGCCTCGTGGACGCCGAGCAGCTGTTCCTGGCCATGGGCTATCGCCGCGTCTCGGACGACACCTTCGTGCTCGAGGGTCCCATTTGTCCGGATCAGGTGACGAACGTATCGCGCGATGCCATGGCCGCCTACGTCGAGTGCCAGATCATGAAGCACATCTATGCGGGCGTCACGGCGGCGGGCTATTCCTGCAGCTGGAAGGACATACTGCAGCATCGCGAGAGCCATGTGGGCGGCACCACGCAGAGCATCAAGGAGATGGTCTACCGGCTGAGCGAGAAGAGGATGCGTAAGGAGCAGCAGCAGCAGCAGCAGCCAGTGCAGGAGAACACCTACAGCAATGTGGCGACCTTGGCTTCAGCTTCGGACGCCTGTGCTCTGCACGGCAACAGCAGCCTGTCGCATCCCAGCAGCAGCTCCGCCAGCTGCGCCATGCATCCGAATGGCCTCGAGGCGGGCAAGTATCTGCCTCCATACCCGGCGCCACCGCCGCAGCAGCAGCAGCAGCCGCATCTGCCTCCTGGCGGCCCGTTGATGACGCACTCTCGCAGTTTGGAGCACTACCAGGAACCGCATGCCCATTTGCCGCATCGCCACTCGTTCGATCAGCAGCTGCAGCAGCCGCCGCCGCAGTGCCAGCTGCCGCATGTCTACGAGGCGCCCTACGACCGCCTGGATGGCCTGAGCATGGGCAGCAGTGCTTCCTATGCGGCCGTGGCCGGGGCCTATAATGCTCCCGGCAACCGCTATCCGCTGCCGTACAACATCTCCAGCCAGCTGAATGCGCCGTATGCCTCGCCCGCCGACGTCTACGCGAGTGGAGAGCATCCCAGCATGTACGGCCCGGCAGGACACAGTTGCGACTACCATCGCCGCCAGCCCAGCGCTAGCGCTGCTATGGCTGCCATGCAGCATCGACAGCAGAGCGCCTATCCGCCAGACCACCATCTCATAGACTTTGACGAGCGGGCGCAGCTGACGCAGCACGACTTCGGGACGCACGACTACGACCCGCAGTATGCGGAGCTGATGAGGAGCCAAGTGCGAGCAAATCCCGCTGCACGCTATGCCACCTACGGGGGGGGCTATGATCTGCCCACCACGTTGCCGCAGGTTCCGCCGCCGCCAACGGCCCAGGATATGTACATCTATGCCCGGCCGGTGCCCAAGAGCAGCCGGATGCGGGCGCTGGCCGAGGCGGGTGGCGGCAGCAATCCGACGACTGACAAGCATCCCCGATCGGCAGACAAACAGGTGAGCCCCAACCTTAATTAGTTATTCTAAAGCCATCGATACGATCGATCTCCTTTCCCACCCAGAATCCCATGGACAATAACCGCAAGATGCACAAGGAATTGAAGGAGCGGGCGAGTCGGACGGCTCCGGCGAAGAGATCGGGCCCTGAACGTGATATTCCCACCACCATTTCGGACATGACCAGCTACGAGTCGGCCAGCCTGGATGACTTTGTGGCCCTGGACGACAGCGCCTCGCCGCCGCTGATGCCCAAGGTGCAGGAGGGCGTGGGCAGCTTCGAGTCCTGGAACTATGTATTCAAGAACCTCGAGCGTTCCGGCTACACCAAGGACCTGGGCGACCGGGAGGACTTGCTGGTGCAGAGCTTGCACCTGGACTCGCTGGACATAACAAATGGTGGTAATGGTGGTGGTTCCGGCGCCCCACCGACGGAGAAGCGACGCGATCCCTCAAAGCCAACGCCACCGAATGGCCACGAGAAGGCGCGCACGCTGGAAAAGAAAGCGGGTACGAGCCGACGAGGAGAGGTGAGGGTGGTGCAGGCTCCAGCGCCAAGTCCTCTGCCCAACAGCAGCAGTGCCGGCGTGAAGAAGGTCAAGTCCGCCTTGAAGACGGCCAACGTGGACGGCAACCGGGGCACAACTGGGACGCGCAGTCGCACGGGCACGGGCACGGGCGCTGTGCCCAAGCAACCGCCCGCTGTCTCGCCGCAGCTGATCGTGACGAGCCCGAACGAGTGGAGCTGCCGCTTCTGCACGTTCCTCAACCCGGACACCAAGCGCATCTGCGAGATGTGCTCCCGCAGCAAGGACTTTAATCTGGAGGCCGCCACGGCGGCCTCATCGTCGGCAGCTGCTGCAGCGGCGGCGGCAGCAGCGTCGTCGTCGGCCAGCGTGTCGCACGCATCCTCGACCTGCGTTTAGGCCATCTCTCGGCCTTTAGGCCACACACTCGCCCCCGTTAGTGATACAAACGAAACACAGTGTATAGCTTGATATATATTTTTTATACGAAAACGATACAATGTAAAAACCTGTGCGTGTCTCCAAGATCTAGTCTCCAACCACCCCCTTGTTATCCGGATCGGAGCGGATCGCGCTGCAGATCGTGCTGCTGCAGCCTGTAAATACAAAGTATTCTTACTTAGTTACCCCCCTACCTGTAAACACACACGCTTTAATTAGTTTTAGAATGTTTCCCCATTGTTAAGGGCGCTGTTCTGTTTCAAATTACGTGCCTCCCCCTGTGTAAGTCCTCTATATATACAAGTACATATACAAATCATCATATATTGACATTTATATACATTTGTGTGAGAACGATAACGAGAACGAGAGAGTGAAATTCGAACTTGGAAATTTTCTAGGAAATCAACTGATAAATATATACCTTATATACTAAATAGTTGCATTCACAATACGTATTTCCGAAGGTAAACCAGAGTACATAGCGGTGTTCATATACCGAAACTTGCATAGTTAATACTTACACCTATAGCCTATAGCCTATAGCCTATAGCCGTAACATAAGCGATTTCAATTCAATGAACCGGAACCGAAACCGAGCTAAGCAATTCGCAGAAAGCAGAACATTAATAAATCGAAACAGAACTGGTACGGGTTGTAAACTTACAATTTTTGATTGAACTTTTACCGGAAAGATCGGAGAGATCGCTCCACCCCAAGGAAAGCAGTCCACGACGAACTACTGGTCATCCCACCCACCCAAGCTACGCAACAGCTCCCCCGCCTAGTCCCAAAGCTATTTTGTTTGTTGAGATGTTACTATTGTTGAAAGCAGATCCAGATCCTGGTAGAAACGCGGAAAAGCACTCGAGATATTTTTGTATACAAGTGAACGGAACGTACCTATTGCTCTATGTTAAATAGTTTATTGATTTTTTTCTTATTAATCTAGGTTAGCGTTTCGAGTCCTTAAATGCCTTTCTCTGTATAAACCATTTGCAATCGAAAACAATTGAAATTGAAATTAAACTACACTAAGGCCGTTTAGGCTCACAACCTTCGCTCAACCATTTTATTACATAACTTTGCATACTATTACCGAATGAATTTAGAGCCAGCTCTTCCTAAACGAAAAAACATAAAAAGAAAACCCTAAACAAAAAGAAACAATAAAAATAATTTTGACAAAATGGGTGACTACGTTTTATTCGGGGGAATTGCAAGAATTACTATTACTAGACATGATGGGGCCGGACAACGCATACCTCACACAGAGTCATTAGCCAGGATATGCGAGTAAATTAAAATAAAATAAAATAAACTTTGCTTCATGCAGTGATCGAGTTCAGATAGAATTCTCTGTATAAAGGGCAGGATACTAGCACTAAGCAAGAAAACCGATTTCTTGTGCGTGCTTTCGAACAACCGCTTCGATCTCGAAACAGCCGAACGCTCTCTGGGGTTCTAGACATTTCGTTCGGCTGCTCTGGGGTTCCAGGCTCAGCCGTTTGGTTGATAGCACTTTTTTTTTGCTGTTTGACGCCTCTATATATTTCTTGCTTAGTGATCCTAGGTATGCTCCCCAGTTCAGTAAGCGGGAGATTTAGGTACTTACTGAGCTGCTCCATATAATCAAACATAATCATTTCGCTGACCCCCTCCCCCATGGGTTATTACGTAATGTATGGACAGCACAGCCCATAATAACTAAGATGCCGAGCGGCCATACATTTGATTTGCAGTATGGAAGCTGTTTCTCTGATGGCGACGAAAACTGGACTCTCCGCTCGCACAAAAATCTATGGCGTATGGCGTTTTCATTTTGGCATAATATGTGATCCTTAGTGCTTGTTCTCGACGATGTGTAGGTTTTGTTTTTGTACTTCTCAGCGAGCCATAAAGTGGAGTGTTTTTACAAGTTTCCTCGCACCGAGCTGATAGAGCTCTGGGTCTGCTGAAAGACCAATCAAGCGCCCTTGCACACTTTTAATCCAAATACATCAAAACTTACCTATGACCGATGTACTTTTACAAATCCTAGTTCACTTTTATTTACTAGGTTACAAACAACATAACAACTCTCCCAGTGAATAGAATTGTCTCCTAAAATTTGTAGTAACGTATTGGCAAAATGATTTTTTACCGCCTATTACTTCTGACAATGCTTCTGGCGCTGGTTTCCGGCTTCAACTATTGCAACAATAAGACGCATGCCTGCAATCTGGCCGGCACGAAGCACTTCATGTGTCGGCTGGACGAAGAACTGCGTCCGCTTAATGGCACCACAAGATTCCATGATGTCGTCCCGGACAGCCCATTATTCCAACTGGAAACCCTGGCACTGATAAACAATTTCCGCGACATGTTGGCGAGCGGCCAGCTGATGACCATTTCGAACAAGACCTTTCCGAGTGCCAAGCGGATGCGTCGTGTTATCTGGGACAAGGAGCTGGCCTACATGGCCCGCATCCATGCGTCCACGGTGTCCTTCAGGCACTCCGAGTGTCGATCCACCCGTCGGTTTCCGATAGTCGGCGAGTGCCTTGCAGTGATGTCGGCAAACCAGGATAAAGCAACCAGTGTACTGACTGTGCTAAGGAATGCGCTTATTCCTATGTGGAGGGAGCACTATCATGTGGAGGACCCAGAGGGCCTTCTTGTAGGCTTCGACCCCGTCAGGTGAGCCGATACCAAAGCGCAAAGCTCTGAATCCGAATCTGAATCACGGTCTCCCACAGGGATTACGCGGTTGGACACTTCACCGTCATCATCAGCGATCGTGCCTCGCGCGTCGGCTGCGGTGTTGCCTTGGGTTCCAACTGTCCCTTCAAGAACACCGTCGGGTGAGAGTGAGGCGATATCCTTGTGCCTGGAACTTTCTTAATACCCACCGCCTTTCCAGCTATTGCCACTTCGTAACCTGTTACTTTGACTTTAACAACGTGGCCAACTCCTCTGTCTACGAGGCCGGAGAGCCGGCCAGCGGTTGCGATGACTGGAAGACGACGGGCAGCGACAAGTGGTCGCATCTGTGCAAGAACGTTGGCGAGATATTTCCCCCAGTAAGTGGCTGGGTCCCGTTGCAAGGCATCCTTTTGATTCTCCATTTCCAACCCGCAGAATTGAAGCCCCAGTGAAAGACGAGCTCTTGAGGGTTTAACATATACTCGTACATTTATATATTTTTTTGTATGATCTGGCCTAGTAGGGGTTCCGAAGCGCAGGAGACCAACGTTGAATGCCGCTCCCAGAACCCAAAATACACTCTCCTAACAATTCCAACGATCCCTTCAAATTAGTTTTCTAAGCTGATGCGAGTTCCCCGGGCTCTCCGATCTTACACAGCTACGTGGAATACATATTTGCTTGGTTTCCTTGAATGATTCTGGTTTGTTCGATTTCACATATTACTCTAGAATGCATGTAATTCTCTAATACCATCTAACAGCTAACAGACTTAGTCGGTGTTTGCTCTCTATATATTATCGTTTTTTCGTTTTTCGTTTTTCGTTTTTCGTTTTTGTTTCTAATCAACTTTGGTTGCCACCTAGGCTGCATCGATGCTGTTCGATTTTTGAGTGCTATTTCCAAGATAAAATCAAGGGGATTTGTCGAGTGAAACCAGCTTCGTCTTAGCAATCAGAGGACCCTAAAAACCTTCAGACTAATTAACTAAGGTAAGTGCGGTCGTTTCGATGAAGTTAACTTTTGCAGAGGCACAAAAGTGCCGACTGGCTTAAACTATATGGTTTGTTGTTGGTTTGTTGCGGATAACACTGACTAGTGGCCTCTATTCCGGCTCCACTTTCGCCTAGAACTCTACCAAGTTGTTTTGAAAACGCCTAGGGCTCTCTCCTCTAGTACAAAAGCGTTGATTGGAAAGATTCCGCTTGCATGTGGCACTGGAATGCCGTTCTTCGTGCTCTTTGACCCCTTCTGTGGGGACCTCTACTACCCGTCTGTACATTTAGAAAAATACATATAAATATTTTGGGGATGTCAAGCCGTAGGGGGAAGTACCGGGAGGCCAAGCTAAAAAAAAACCTAGTTTTTCGAATGTCAAATACTCGCCGTTCAAGCGATCAAAGGCCCTAGAAAGAGAACACACTCAAGGATATTAAATGTTCATCTGCAAGGTGGGTAATTGCCTATCAATAATTTTCGTAATTCGATTTCGATTCCCTTCAACACCAAAAATATACCTTTGCCGCTTCTGATTCGCTGCCATTATCCCCCACTTTTAAAGCCCCAAGGCGGCTGTTCCTCCTCGATTCCTTACAGTAACATATATCAGTGCAGCATTACCTTAGAATAATGTGCAAACATTCAGTGCTAATAACGTGACCTCGACCGTTCGCCTGTATAGACTTATGCGATACAAAGAAATAATTGTAGATGTTCAGCAAATCCTTGGAGCTTCGATCCATCGCCATCTCCCTACAATATGTTGCAGCCGGAGCCGTGCATCACCTCGCTGATAAACATGGGCGTGCCAGCGCCCAGTCCGCCGTCCGTCTTTTGGTGCTCGTTCTGGAAGATTCAACGTTTTGGATTTTGGATTTAGGAAGATTTAAGGGTTCCCAGGACTTACATCATCGTAGTCGCAGTCGAAGTAGTGGCTCTGACAGTCCATGCACCGACAGCTCTCCGACATTTTGCAGGTGATGCCCCACTGCTTGGCCAGGTCCTTGTAGATCTCCTTGCTCGTCTTGTTGCTCATCATTTCCGGCGTAAGGAGGCTGGTCGACTGACGACTGGGCTGCTGGCCCTGACCACGCCGTCCGCTCCGGGAGGCAGTCGATCCTGAGGCGGACCCGGTGCAGCAGGCCTCCTGGCACAGTTGCCCTTGAACGTTCCCGGAACTCGAACTCGCATTGCCACCTAGGATGGGAAGGGGAAATATTAACTGCTTCACTGCTCCCTAATCCCTCTGTTTAGATCTCTCACCTTCGCTGTAGTTGGCATAGCTGCCTCGATTCAGGAGAGGATCGTAAAAGTTGTGACCAACGCCCGGTGCCGCCGATGCCGCCTGGCTGCTGGTGCTGGCCGCGTCCCCGTCGTAGGTGGACTCACAGCCACCACCCTCGCCCTCCCGCTCCTCGGTGCACTGCGCACACTGATCATCCGAGCACTGGCCCTGGCCCTGACCCTCTCCCGCTCCGGCATAGCGCTCGTCCGGGCATCGCGAAGGCGACGCCGCCATCTCCGTTTCCAGGAGGAACTCGTTGATGCTCAGCTGCTCCTCGTTGTCGCTGCGCAGCTCCAGCTCGGTGACCCCCTCGATGATCTCCTCCCCGTCGTTGTTGTTGTTGTGGTTTTGGTTGCTGCCGCTGTGGCTGCTGGTGTTGCCGTTGCCGTTGCCGTTGCTGATGTTGCTGCAGTGACTGGCGTTGCAGCTGGCGTAGTTCTGGTTCAGGTTCTGCCTGCAGTCCGGGTCGTTGCAGATGCTGCCTCCTCCATTCCCCCCGGTCAGCTGCTCCAAGGCGGCACCTAGCTGGGCGGCGCTGTGTCGCGAACTATTAGCCGAGCTGCGCCGGCTGTTCTGGTTGGGCGTGGCGCTATCCAGAGACAACTGTCGCTGATGCTGGGACAGCCGAGTGTTCTACAAGAGGGGATAAAGTCTTGGTTAAATCGGTGGAGTCTCTTCAACCTATCTTCTTATTCTTCCTCTTATGATGAAATGATTGAGCTAAAGCGGATATGCTTTATACAGGAGAAAAATCGATCTAACCCTTTAAATCGGAGATGCCCATGCCGAGAACTTGCGTCCTCTAACAGTAAGACAACCGAGGCTGCCTTCCCATTCTTGCTAGTCGGAGTCTATGAGGTGCAGTTAAAGGTAAGTTTTACTTTACTTGATTTAAGACAGTTGTAGGAGGTAAAATAAAAACCCTTTTCAGTTTTAATAATGCCATATATTTCCTATATTTCTGTATGGAAATGATTGCTAAACCAACTAAGCCCCAAGGTGCCTCAAGGATTTTATTATATAATCAATGATTGAAAAGCTTCTCGTTATTTAGATAATACAAATTTTAAATTAAGTGCATTGAGACACTCTTGGGGATTAGAGGGTTAAAATCCTGAGGAAACCTACCTCTTCTAGCACATGCTCGTAGGAAGGCGGTGGGGTGGTGGGCACGTTGTCCGCATCCGCATCCGTCAATGATTCGCTGATGCACGGAGTGCGGCTCTGGTTGAGATAGCCTGCAATCAATTTACATGAATATAGTAATCACAATTTCAAATCTTTGGCTATAAAATAGTAAATGCAATTTATCCTGTTTAACTCTGGTTTTATTTAGGAGTCACCAAAAAGAGTTTTGTGCAACAAAGGAAAAAAATATGTGCGTGGCGAAGAATTTATTCTGGAAAAAGGAGGATATCTAACTACAATTTTCGGTAATACCTTATGTGAACATGCGATTTATTACACACAAAGAAAATATAGAATGCTTTCCCATTTAAAATTGAATATAAAACCAAAAAGTTGTGTAAAAAACGTATTTAAATTGGATTTCAATTACTTTGCATGCACATTTTGTAGCTCCAAGGCCTGACTTGTTGTAAATAATATAAACTATGTACTTTGTTGGTTTGGGAATAAATACCAATTGTAGTTTCGGATGGCAATCTCCTCTGTGTACTGTGTGGGGTTGGTGCTACTGTGTCGTCCTTACCCAAACGCATGCTGTTGCTGGTGGGCGGCAGCAGCAGCTTGCGCTCGCTGCTCAGCTGGCCGAGACTGCTGCTATCCGCCAGATCGAGGCTGGAGCTGCTGCTGGCCTCCACAGCCTCCTGCAGGGGCTGCGGCTGCTGCTGGTGATGGTGGTTGCTCTGCTGTTGCTGGGTGCCCAGGAGCGCCTCGTTCACCTGCGGGTCGGGGTCGTGCTCCTGCGAGGTGCTGCGCGAGCTGCCCATCCGGAACTTCAGCTTGAAGGGCGCCATCTCGAACGGGCTGTGGGACCACCTGCTCCTCCGCCGGCTTATGGTTGGTTACTTTTCTAATTCGGTGTCTTTACTATGGGAACAGGCATTGGCATTGGCATTGGACGTTGCTGCATTGCATCACAACATCGACGTGAAGGGGACAATTACGGAAGAAGGTACAGAAAGAGAGAGCAAGAGAGAGATAGTAAGAGGGATAGCAACAGATTTACAGTACGACTCTAGACCAGAAGTGATTTAATTACGAACAAAATGATTCAAAAACACAGATATTCCATTTACACCGATATTAATTGGAATTGGTTCAACGAACATTTTGGTTTTCAGCTCTTCGCGCTCTTTGATTATGTGGCATGCAACGGATTTGATTTGGTTTATTGTGGTTTTCGGCTTACAGCGCAATTTTACCTGGTTGGCTGTCCGAGAGCAGTGAGCTGTAATTAAACGATAGCAGAATGGCACGTGTGAGTGACACAATGGCATAATTAATGGCGTAATAAGTAAATAAATGTCGCAGGAACGAACCAGTGTGGAGGGAAAGAGCTTATCGGTAAATAGTATCTATATATCTATCTATAGTATCATCCAAAACTTTGAAACAAAATCTACTTTTTTTAGGATGAACACACCTTACATATTGGGAATTTATTTCCTGCCAATGCCTAATTCTAACTTCTTTGTCCTAAATTACCGAAATTTTGGAGTTGAGGATAAAGCTTTAACGTATGTACACAAAAAGATTTATTATGAAAAAAATTACTCAAAATGAGATAATATGTACTCAAATAATTACCAAGTCCATTTGTTCTTACTTTGAGTTTGAGTAAAATGTTTAAGAACATAAATACTTATATTGAGAATTTTATTACGTTATTGAGAACTTTTATGCTCAACGAAAGTACAAAATTAACTTAATTTTAGGACGAATCATTCTCAATTTATTGAAATACACTTACGCACTTTAGCAATATAAATCCATTTGTTCTTACTTTGAGATGATTTTTGCTCAGTTTGAGTACAATTTTTAAGAACATAAATACTTATATTGAGAATTTTATTACGTTATTGAGCACTTGTATGCTCAACGAAAGTACAATATTAACTTAATTTTAGGACGAATCATTCTCAATTTATTGAAGAACACTTTAGCACTTTAGCACTATAATTAAGTACTAAGAAACATCAGAAACAGCCAAGTGCAGAGGCCTGGTGCGTGCTTTTGACATGATCTTTATGTGTTTAAGCAAGGCTCAAGCTTATATTATTTTTACTGCAATCATATACACAGAATACGACTGCAGTTGACCGCTTTTGGTCTGTTTATAGTTTTGGTGGCTCGACAAGTTGTTGGAAATTCGGGCAAACGCCTCAGCCACGCCTCTTTCCGTCCTTCCGACCGCCCATCCGCAAACAGCCGCCTACTTTCTCATTATTATGCAGATTGCACAAAAGCCACTCATGCAAAGATCTGAGATGCACAAAGTGAGCTTGTGTGCGAGCAGGCAAGCTATTATTATGCTTATTGCGCCGAGGAAGCTCATTACCTTTCGGACGAGCCTCCCACTCGTCCTTGGCGGTGGCTCCTTGGGCGTGTGCATCCCAATTAGGGCAGCCAAGTGTGTGCGAGCGGGTTTCGGGTATTTGCATACCGATACCCATCAACTTTTGATTGATAACCCAGAAGCAGCAGTACGCCGTGAAAAGTGGAGCGGGCCAAGGTGGGCCACATCATCCGGCGCATGTTAATTCCGCAGCAAACATTTATCTTTGCATATTTGCCGACAATAAACTGCCAATTGGCGGTGTTGACTCGGCAAGCAGATTCGTTCGGCAAGCCTGCTGATTGGATGCAGGCAAGTCCTCCCCCCCCAGCCAGCTTGTAGACTAACTCATCAGCCTGAAGGCCGGGCAACTGCAAGGAATTCCCAAAAGACGCCCAGCCCCCACGAGCAGCATCTTGGCAGTGTGTGCGATTCAGTTCTGCGCCTGGCAATTGTTTGAGTTGTTGGTTGGGCCCAGGATCTGGGTGAATATGGTTGGAAATCACCAGGCACACCACCCCGATTGCAGTCGAGCTTCGCAACGTTGAACTTTAGCAACTCAGATGGTCATACAATCGAAAAACAACTTGTTCAGGGGTGCCACAGAATTTGCTATAAAAACTGATTTCAAATTCAAGAGGTTAGTCCCCAAATCCTTTTTAGATTTGCTTATTCTTAACACCATGCAGCTAAAAAAGGAATTTAGATTTAAAAGCAATTAAAAAGTATCCAATAATAAAATTAAAAGTTTTGAGATCCCCTTTAAAGATACCTAAAACTAGGCTACTAAATGTTATATCGTAAGAAACATATTTACACGGTATTTGTTACCTAATACATTTATTGCATACTTTTAGAGACCTTTTTAAGAGATTTCAAAACTAAATAATTTCTGTAGCATTCCCGATAGCACTATTTTCCTTTAAAAGTTACAATTTTTTAGTTAAAGTTTAGTGTCTGAAATAAACCTAGTATAATTCATATACAAAAGTCACCCTCTGGAGGGGAAAAGTATGGGCCATGCTGGACGGGGCGCTTATTATGGCAGCAACAGTTGGCTTTCAGTAGTCAGAGGAATGCATATAACCGAGAGCCCCGCCACTCGAATTATAAATTTCAAATGAGTCGCGGGATATCGGGCGAGTCGGGAGTGCTTTGAAATGGACGCGCCAGCTTAATCTTTAATCGAAACTTTTGACTTTGAGCAATGGCAGGGCGCATTTGACATTCTCATTAATTTCACAGCAGACAGCTAACAGGGCGCTGCCTGGCAGCGGGTCCGGGATTGAGATTGAGACTGGGATTGGGCTTGGGCTTGGGACTCGCTCCCTAGTTTTACAGCCCGGACAGTTGGTTACGTGGCCGTGACAGGCTGCAGTAAATTGTTTTCCCCTGCTGCTGTCGTAAACAGAGACATTAAAAGCTTGACTTGGCCGTGAGATTGAAGCGATGTGCATTTATTTGCTGCAGATCCGGGGGCTCCTCCTCCGGCAGTACCCTGTACCTGGACACAATATTCGGGCAGTGCTGTCTATAAATAGTCGGTTGACCCAGATAATAAAAGAGGACACCATTGTTGGTCGGATCTACCGCCCGCTGGCAGAACCTGAGGTCCTGTCAAATGCAAAAAAAAACAACAAAAAATAAAGAACATGTGGAAGGAGGAAAACAACATAAACAAGTGTAGCCTGTTTGCATTGGAATTGACGCGGGCAAGGTCACTGCTTATCCCGGGCTTAGCCTCCCGCCACTTTCTGGTGGTTTCTTCCGCAAGTGTCTCCACTTTGGATAATGGTTACGATATTTAAATGTCCTTCTCCCCCTACCCAGGGAGCCCGGTTCACTCTGATTAAAACGATACCTTCTTTGTGGCCATCAGCATAAATAAGCACTGCGAAAAAC
>VNJO01009543.1:0-19921 GCA_008042535.1 Drosophila tani | reverse complement strand
TGTCGGACAAGGCTGATCCGGCGCCAGAGAATGCCACTGATGGCAAAACAAAGGGATCCGGCGGCAACGAGGCTGGTGGCACCACTGTTGCCCAAGAGCCCGCAACGACGCGGAAGATCCTGCGCCCTCCCCTATGTGGGCGTGTGACGCGCGGAACAGGGCGCGTCAACAAGGGTGTGAGGCGCACACCTGAGGAGGAAGCCCTTCTGCGCACCAACCGAGGCCGGAAGATGGCCGCCAGAGGCCGCAAGAGGGCGGACTAATGTCCTGTCCCCCTCTCCCCACTCTCCCCAACACCCGGAGACACCTAAGATGTCTCCAAGCAAACCTCCACCATGCAAAGGCTGCATCAGACGTCCTGTGTGAGAGGTTTGCTACAATGGACATAGCATTTATCCAGGAGCCATGGGTAAATGCCGGACGTGTCCTGGGGCTAAACACCCCATCCGGTAAGCTGCTATATGCAAATGACCAACCTCGCCCCAGAGCAGCGTTGTTAATTAACAAAAATTTAACATTTGTTCCCCTATCACAGTTCATCACTGAGGACCTGGTGGCAGTTTGAGTCAAAATACCCACGACCCACGGCGTACAGGAGGCAGTCCTGGCCTCCGCCGGCGGCTACCTGTGCCCTGGTCGAGCACTGCCAGAGAAACCGGCTCCGGTGGATTATCGCCTGCGATGCCAATGCGCATCACACTGTCTGGGGGAGCAGTAACATAAACAAAAGAGTTGAGTCTCAAACTGGCACGTTGCGAGTGACATCACCATGTCTGATCACCAGCACATCCGATTTGATATAGAATGTGCCTTGCAATGTAGCCTTGTTACTAGAAATCGCAAAAACACAAACTGGGATCTTTTCTGTTTTGAACTTGAGCAATCCAGAGACTGCTATATCCGTCCGATTTTATTAATAGGCGAGCGAGAGCGTAAAGCTACTGTGCTTCACACAAACATTGAATCGGCATATCACGCTAGCTGCGAACAAAAAGTTCGTAAGATCAGAAGGGCTGCTCCCTGGTGGAACAAGAGCCTTGACGATCTTAAAAAGGCTGCGCGAAGGCTCTTCAATAAAGCGAAGAATGGAAAGGCCACATGGGATTCCTATAAATGTGCTTTAACGCTCTACAACAGAGAGCTAAGAAGGTCAAAACGGGCTACGTGGCGCCAACACTGCGGACAGATTTCAACTCTCCCGGAAGCTGTCAGGCTACAAAAAGCCCTCTCACTCAAACGGCATCTGTACATTGAAAAAGCCAGATGGAACACACACAAACAACCCAACGGAAACGAGTAGCCTACTCCTGACTACTTATTTTCCGGGTTGCGTGGCTGTGGAGCAACCCAAATCAGAAAGTGAGGCACCAACCTACCTCTCTGGGATTGGAGAGTGCCCACACCAGCGCGTGGCTATGGTGGCGGACTCCAACAGGACTGAGGGAAGGAAACCCCTCTATCAATCAGAACGTGTTGGAAGCATGCCCTATAGTTTGTTTCATCAAAATAGTGTACAATGGGCTATACAAAGTTTTAGTCCATACAAATCCCCTGGACCGGATGGAATTTATCCATGCCTGCTGCAGCGGGGACTGCACCAACTCGCACTCCCCCTGGTCCGTCTGTTCCGAGCTAGTCTCGTGCTTGGACACATACCAAGCAAATGGTCTAAAGTAAAAGTTGTGATTATTCCAAAGGTAGGGAAGAAAGATTCCCAGCTGCCTAAGTCCTATAGACCGATAAGCCTTAGCTCCTTCTTACTTAAAACTATGGAGAAGATAATTGACCAGCACATCAGGGAGGTGAATCTCAAGCATCTTCCCCTACATAAGTATCAATATGCGTACCAAGCTGGTATGTCAACTGAGACTGCCATTCACTGCCTTACAACGACCATTGAAAAGGCCATTGGCGCTCAACAAATAGCACTAGGTGCCTTTCTAGACATCTCAGGAGCTTTCGACAACACGTCATATGAGGCTATCCGTGCCTCTCTTGTACGTAAAAAGGTCTCCACACCCATTATTAGGTGGATTCTGGAAATGCTCAAATCCAGAATCATAACTGTAGACCTAGGAGGAACCATGACCTCAATCACAGCCACAAGGGGGTGCCCCCAAGGGGGAGTACTCTCTCCTCTCTTGTGGACTCTGGTCACCGACGAGCTACTGTATGAGCTATACAACTTAGGATCCCCCACTCAAGGCTACGCTGATGATCAAGTCATCTATATAGTGGGCTGGCATGAGCTAACCATCTCGGATCGCATGCAGCAAGCTTTAAATATAGCCAGCAGATGGTGTCAGGACAAGGGACTGTTCATAAACCCGTCTAAAACTGTTCTAGTTCCATTTACCAGGAAAAGGTCTCTTTCTCTAACTAGACCATCCCTAAATGGATCCACCATTGATTTTTCGGTTGAAGCCAACTACCTAGGAGTTCTACTTGACTCCAAGCTCAACTGGAATTCACACCTCGAAAAGACAATAAATAAAGCCACCCGAGCATACTTCGCTTGTAATAGGCTTTTCGGTAGAACATGGGGCCTAAGTTCCATAATGATCTAATGGTCTTTTAACACTGTGGTAAAACCGATTCTAACCTATGCATCTCTTGCTTGGTGGACGAAATCTACCGAGAAGACAGCTGCGGCAGCACTTACCAAAATACAAAGACTGGTCTGCGTAGGCATCACTGAAGCCATCCGAACATTCCACACTGCAGCACTTGGAGTCATAACTGGCATACCCCCTTTAACCATTACCCCGAAGAAGGAGGCCTGTCTGGGGGCACTTCGCCTTCAAAATGTCACCGGTGATCTTACAAGGCATTTACGGGTTCTCGAACCCTTAATAACCAAGCCCATTCTGCGCGTAACTGACGAACAGAAACCTAAATTTGTTTTACACAGAAACTTCTCTGTAGTCTTGCACACCAGACACGATTGGAACACAAAATCAATATCTCTACCCAGGGGATCACAAACGTGGTACACTGACGGGTCGAAATTGGAAAACGGTGACACCGGGGCTGGTATTTTTGGACCAAGGTTCAACGAGTCCATAGCCATGGGAAAGTCTCCAACCATTTTCCAAGCAGAGATACACGCCATAGAAATCTGTGCTCGTGAATGCCTTCGCAGGAAAATGCAAGGCGCACAGACTTACATCATCTCTGACAGTCAGGCGGCGCTCATAGCGCTGAGGTCCTTCACGATCTCCTCCAGACTTGTAGAGAACTGTTTCCAGCAGCTGAACGCCCTCGCTTCCAAGAACATCTTAACGGTGGGTTGGGTGCCAAGGCATGAAGGCCATATAGGAAACGAGGTGGCAGACTTCCTGGCTTAACGCGGAGCGATGACACCACTAATCGGCCCTGAACCGTTTTGTGGACTTTCGAAAGGACACAAAAAAGAACTGATCAGGAATTGGGAGGAAAAGGAAATAAGTCGCCATTGGACCGACAGTGCAGGGCTGATACAAGCCAAACAATTCCTCGTCCCCCAGATGTCGCGATCTAAGCTCATCATCAACCTAAAAAAGAGTAAAATTTGCACTCTAACTGGCTACTTAACGGGTCACTGCAACCTAAGGTTTCTGTGAGATGGAGCCAGAAACATCAGAACATGTTCTATGTGAATGCCCCTCGTTAATCAGACGGGTACGTCGCGGTGCAACAAGGCCCATGTAATAATAATAATAATAATAATAAGGCTTGGGAGTTATTAAGCCTTGAAAAGTGCCAAATGAAGCAGTGCACTATACTTTGACCGCGATTTTCTCAAAATTGGTACGTGATGAAAACTTTTCAGTTTTGGACTAGTAATGTACCGGTTCAGATCTATCAGAATCAATGGGTTTTATTCGCCGGCATTTTGTTTGTCGACCAGTGTTATGAATATCTCCAAATGCGCACAATTGTAGCAATGTTTTTTCTTTTGTTTGTTTATTGAATATCTCCACTAATTTTTAGTAATATCCAGAGCTCGGCGAACAACTAATAATTTAAAATTGGTTAAAAATGAAATTTTTAATAAAAATCTAAAAAAAAAAAATTGAAGCACAAAAAAAATCGCGTTTTCTTTTTATTTTAGATTTAGAATTTATTGCTTAAAACAGAAAAATGTTTGGTTTTCTTAAAGCTTAACTAATTATAAAAAAAAAAATTTATTTACTTTTTTTTCTTTTTGTTTTTTACTTTTTTTTCAAATACAGAAAAATTTTCCAACTTTGAGCAGCGATTATAAAAACTAAGCAAATTTTGTAAATTATAAAATTTTGGTTTTGAATAGCTTGATCAGTTCCTAATTGAATGGTATTAAAATATTTGCTAAGTTCAACAACACGAAATCAGACTGTTGCAACGAGTTTTTGGAAAACGAGCCACTGTGCGCCGGTTAGGGCCGACGTGAGACATTTGATTAACACGGAAGAAAACCAACAGCGGCCAACAGCGATAGAAAATCAACACTGGCAAAATTGCACAAAAATCTGGCTCTGCAAGATAACATCGCCTAAACTCGCCAAATTAAGCCATGCAATCACCGGCAACCCAACACCGCTGATTTTGCTGAACTGTCAAATATTAAAAAAAAAAAACCAAATCGAACTCCAGCCAATAGTTGAGAAGAGGGGAACCGATGAAACTAGCTGAGAACACTTTTGTGTTCCGTTCTGGTGATTCCTATTCGAAACACGGCACCGTTTTTGGTATAAAAGACCCCAATATAGCAGTATCATTGTCTACACCAATGCACTTCTTATATATATAATTTTTTTAATGTTATTTTAAATTGTAATGTAAAAATTTTGTGTATTTCGTGAATTTATATCACCAAAACATACCACAATATTATATATATACCATATATATGTTTAATTCTCATTAACTTTTGCAACAAATAAAACCTCAACTCCGGAAAGAGAGCTCTCAACGATGGAATAACAGAGGGTGAGTCAACGGGACATTTTTCTTATATATCGAAAATATTTATATATATATATAATCGTCCCCCCATATACACTACATACCATATGACAAAAAAAGTTTCCAAAGATACACTTACATACTTAAATACACCTAAATATTATTCACATTAATTCAGAATATCACTTGCAATACACAATATTTTATAATAAACTTGTAATGTGAACTTAAACCAACAAAAATGCAATAAAAGAAACCCATTAAAAGTACATCGAACGAAAGACTGGGTCCAACAAATTACATAACTTTTGACGAACGACCTAAACATAAGGGGATCGTATTGCATGGCCTGCGACGATGCGACGTTCGGATTTCTGATCAAGCTTTCATGGAGCTTGCGGGCGGTGTGGACAGAAAGACAGACTGACGAACGATCTCTCCTATTTTTCAGGCACGTAAATAATAATTCTGTTTACGTTTGGAGAGGAGAGTGGCGTCCAAAGAACCCACCCAAAATCCGACGAGCTGAGCTTCACAAATCGTGTCTGCTATCCGGGCGGCCACTCCCTCAGCCCTATGTCCTTTAAGGACTGAGGCACCACAACACCACCGACGTAACAGAAATGGCACCCAACTAAGGCAATATCCTTTCATCCTTTATTGCCAAAAACTTATTTTTTTACGAGAAACCCCGTAGTATTCATATAAATATTTTTTAATGCTTTTAAAGAATTTAGAGTCATCAGAATGGATACCTTCAGTGGCAAAATTTGCTAACAATTTTAATAAGATTTCGTTAAATTTAATCGTTGATATATATCTATGATCTTTAATTTTTTACGTAGACTGGTAATATCAGAAGCGGCGGGCCATCCAAGCTGACACTTGTAGTTTTCGAATTGGCACTTGACTTTGGAGACTCTTTTAAATTTAAAATATTAAATCATATGCTCTAAACCCTGGTTTCTCGTTAGAAATAAGTAATACCATAATAACTTTTCAATAGAAGTGCAGACCATTTTTGAAATATTTAACGTAACTAAACTTAGCTGCGCTTCCTGGCCGACGCTATCCACGCTATAGGCTACGCCAGGTCTCTCGCGAGGTTCGAGTCCAGGAAGAGCAGGGTCGCAAACAAATAGCGGCGCACCGGTCTTAATAGTATTCAGTCATCGCCATAATATAGCCGCCATCATCGGTTGAGGTAGCGCTTTCTTATTGTTTGTCGGTATACTGGAGGGGGTGGGGGAATGACCGTATCCGTACAGGTGACGCTATCCATTGTATTGGCTATTCCAGGTCTCTCGCGAGGTTCAAGTCTAACGGGTACCCACGACTAACGGGTGGGACGACAATATTTATCTCTCTGGCTGATGCCACCATTGTACTAGGCACAGAACCAGGTTTTTCGCGAGGTTCAAGTCCAGAGAGAGAAGAGCAGGGAGGCAATTCCTTTCGCCTGTCTGGAATAATGCTCCATTCGTCTGCATGTGAGCGAGTCTACCTGTTTTCCGACATCAGGGGGGAGGGGGTTCGGACAAATCCTTTCTGTAGGAGAACAGCAGTCCAATGTACTGTGTTTTCCAGGGAAGAGGTCAAGTGGGCGCAGAAGGAACTGATCACTGCAATGGAGGGCAGTTGAAACCATTCAGCGAATTCACTTGAATGGGGCATATTTGAATTTTATTTTTTGGGCTTAATTTCGGACGATTCAAAAGGTCAAAAGTAAAAGAGAGGTGAAAAAAGAAAAAAGTAAACACGAGAGCTCCGTAAATTTTCGATTGAGAGTGCCAATCAGTCCGGATTTAACTTAACTCCTCTTACTGATAGATCAGCGGTTTGAAGGACACGCTCAGCTGATCAGCTGAAGAGCGAATCGTATCCGTGTTCACTGATAAGCTAAAGGGAATAACGGAAGATATGCGGCAGCTACTTGAACCCGTGGAACAGCTTGAACACGATGCTGCTGACCTAGATCAACTAATGCAGCATGTCGGTACCCTGGAATCGAAGAAAGAAAATTCAACTGTGGCTTGTGATCTCCGGCAGAACGGGGTCCCGTTCACTGCAGCGGGCGGCTGTCGAGTACAGGGGAGTCCACAAACAACAACTGTGCCTTAATATGCTGGGCATGGGCTTGCCAACGCCGATCTACCTTAACGAACAACTTTCAAAGGAGAACTACGAAATATTCAAAGAGGCAATGCGGATGAAGAGACAGAAGCTTCTTTCAGCAGTATTCCCTTGTCGTGGCCTGGTGCAGTATGGAGAGTATGCAAAATCTGTCCTTACTCCAGCAAGACCTCTTGCCAACTGAGATGAATAGTAAATAGTGAATAGATCCATAAATTTAATTGAATGTTTAAGATTTAATACGTTAGTTTTAGTAAGTGCTCCATACCTAAATATTTTTATATTTATTGTGTGTGTATCTCTCAGAACTATTTAAAAATTCATAAACAAACAAAGTAATGTAAAGAGCTCTCTGTTTTTGTAAACAGTCGTGAATCATGGAACAAATTACCATTTTGCATTGTATATGTCGATGGCAGCGAAATTCCGCTGGCGGAGAAGCCAACGGTAGACTCGGAAGCGTTCTACTCCGGGAAACAAAGATATTGCATTAAAATGCAAGCTGTTTCCCACCATCAAAAACTGATTCAACACTTGGCAGTTGGGTGGCCAGGCAGCGTTCACGACAGCCGAATTTTTAAAAATTCTCCTCTAAATACAATGTCGTATATGTTTTTTTTGCTGACCATCAATCGATTGCTGGAGACGGTGCATATAAGTTATGAGAGCAGGTTACAGCACCGTTTCGAATCAAGGCAACTGACCTAAATATATTTTCAGTCAGTTAGACGATATTTTCAGCCGCCTCCGGGTTGCTAACTGACTGAATTTATCGAAAATTTCAATTTGTATGGGACAGCTATCTTCGATTCGATTTTTTATTCGATAAATTTAGTCAGTTAGTCAGATAGACGTATAGGGAACACCCCAATAGTTTGTGTATCTGAAACATTCTTTCAATCTGATTTTAATGATTTGTTAATATCTTGTGACTGGCTTAATGTTTCCAGATCGATAAAGCCGTGCTGACGGAGTAGCAATATACGTAAATAAATGTTCAAATATATGAACATGCCCAGACTTTATGATGCACTTGCAATCACAGCCGACCAACGCGTCGAAAATTCTAAGTAGCATTTACGCCCTTATCAACATACATACATCTGTACATGCAATCAAGTGTAATAGCACGCACATATATACCAATCTAAGAATACACAAGATGCTCTTGTGACCCCCTGGAAAGTCTAAGAATGTCCAAGAACTATCTAGCATAGATAACCCCTAGGTGGGATTATACATAAGGAATCTGTAACAAGTACATAAGTGAAAACCGCTATAAAAAGGCGTGAGCGGCAAATAAAGAATCCGTTCCTCACAAAATATTGTTGTGTTTAGTCAGGGATTCAGGCGGTTAGCGGTAAAAGTTGTCAGTTAAAGTGAGCGGTACGAGCTGCTCCTTGACAAGCGATATACACTGCCAACATATGGTCCTTCGATCATAAAGAAATTTTTGCTCACGAAGACTGCCAAACCGATTGACATACTTTAATTGGTATCCACGGTAGAAAAGTCCGCAAGGCGCCCTTAATAGAGTGCACTACGGCAAGATCAGGAATCAACAAACAAAAATAATAAGAAAATCGTCCTGAAACTGCTGCGTTAGATAGGAGAGGCAATCGACGTGGGACGAAATCAGGATTGGAGCAACAGCGGAGACCAACATATCTACAACGGCGTGGGAGAGACCACCAACTAAAAGGATCCAGTGTCGGACCGCGGCTCAACATCCGAGCAGCGAAGGCTGATTCAATATCTACAACGGCGTGGGAGGACCACGAACGAAAAAGGGTTAAAGACAACAACGGGGAAGAGGCTTATGGAAGAATTTCACAAAAAGTTTAACAGAGTGCTTCAAAAGGCGCACGAGTTATGGGAAGCAGCGGTGGAAAAAGGCGCAGGACCACAACCAATTACGATCGAGGAATATAAGGCTCGACAGAAACGGACCCAAGCGAAACCGGAGGAAAAGAAGAAGATCCGGAGATCTGGAAAAAAGAAACAGAAGAGAAGAAAAATAAAAGAGTACTACAGGTTAATAAATATATCGACAGGGTCTTATAAAGTAAAATTAATTAAAGATTTAGAAAAAATTGAAAAAATCGGAAAATAAAAAAAAAATAAAAAAAATGGTACATACAAGGGAATCACTTAATGCCCTGGGGGCTAGTCAGTCAATAATATACGCGCAATTGAAAAAATGGGAAGAGGAAATAGCGCACAAAGAAGGGTCGAATTTAGATCTCCTAACTGAAGTACAGAGTCAGTGGGAGCTATTTAAAGATCAACATAGGTTAGGTTAGGTTAGGGCGGCGGCTGACACAAGGTCAGCCCACTTAGGCCATCACTGGCCCATTCTGATACCGCAATGGATCTTTTATACCCTCTTACCACAAAGTTAGAAAGAGTCCCAGCCCGTTTCTCTTATGAAACCAGCTATTTTCTTCGGGGGGACAGCTGCTAATTCAGCTAGATTGTGGAGAAAATATTCTCCTATACACTTTTTCCTGCGCTTGATTAAGGCCACACAGGAGCAGAAGAAGTGCTCTACTGATTCTACTTCTTCCTCGTTTTGGCAACTTCTGCAGAAGTCGTTGTTGAGGACGTTTAGTGGGCTCCTACGAGCCAGTGGCCTGTGATTGCTCTAATCCCAGCTGAGCACTGTGTGCGATGTAGACTAAAAAGCATTTTTGTGCGTTTGGCGTCAACTTTAGGCCATGTTTGGCGACTGATGTTGCAGTGTGTGGTATTGTTCCACATTTCTTGTTCAAGGGATCTGAAAACTTCCCTTGTTCTGAGCTTAAAAGTGGCTAGGGGCATACGGAAGTCTTCCTTGTCTGGAAGGAGAACTGTGGTGGTGCCGCGTCTGGCCAGTTCATCAGCTATTTCGTTCCTCTCAATATTTTGGTGCCCTGGCACCCAGACTAGGGAGATAACGAACTGCTGTCCCATCTCTTGAAGAGATTTGCGGCAGTTGTTCACTATCGTCGAGTTTGAGGATAGCGCGCGAAGTGATTTTATTGCTGCCTGACTGTCTGAGTAAATGTCTATTACTCCGTTTATAAGGCTAGAGTGGCGTAGGCAACTAAGAGCCTCGCTTATGGCGAGAATCTCTGTCTGAAAAACGCTGCAGTGGTCCGGAAGACGGAAATCTATTTTAATACTGAGTTGTTCGCAGAAGACTCCTCCTCCAACTCGATTGTCGAGTTTGGAGCCGTCTGTGAAGAAATTTATGCAGTCATTTTGTCCAAAGGGACTTGCTGCCCAGGCCTCCCTGGAAGGAAAGACTGTTTTAAACGGTGTAGAAGTGTGTTCTACGGGTATGCAATAATCTGTTAATTGATTGCTTGCGCCCATTGATAGGATGGATGAGTGCCCATATTGATGGACTGTCCAGCCGTTTGCGTCTCTCAGACGTCGTGCTGTGATGGTGGCGGTTTCTTTTGCCACTAGTAGAATTGGGGATATGCTAGTAATAGCGTTGAGTGCTTCACTATAGGTTGTTCTAAGAGCTCCTGTCATGCATAGTTGAGCTACTCTCTGCACCTTGTTGAGCGCCTTGAGTATAGAACTATACAGCAGCGCTGGCCACCAAATGGATACCCCATACAGGAGGATGGGTCTAACTATGGCGCTGTATAACCAGCTAACTACAGACGGGGACATCCCCCATTTGAGGCCTACTGCCTTTTTACAAGTGAAGAGTGCAATGTTGGCTTTTCGCACTCTATCCGATATAGTGAGATTCCAGTTCAGTTTCTTGTCTAGTACAAGCCCCAAGTATTTTGCACTGTCGCTAATCTCTAGAACGGAACCATTTAATTATGGGGCAGATAACTTTGGGATCTTAGTCTTCCTGGAGAAGAGAATAAGGTCGGTTTTACTTGGGTTTACGTTTAACCCACTTTCAGATGCCCATCTTGACAGTTTTCTTAATTTAACTGTCATAATGTCACATAGGCTTTGCGGAAATTTTCCCCGCAGCATAACAACCCGCCATCTTCTACGTCGCGTAGCAGCGTGTTTACTGCTAGGTTCCATTGAAGCGGAGAGAGTACCCCCCCTTGAGGAGTACCTCTGCTGACGTGCCTGCACAGAGTAGATGCTCCAAGTGAAGAGGTCACTTTTCTGCTCAGGAGCAGCTGCGTGACTAATCTCACCAACTGAGCATCTACTCCAAGACTCAGCATTGCATTGGTTATTGCCCTTGAGTCGATGTTATTGAAAGCTCCTTCTATGTCCAAGAAGGCGGCTAGGGTATACTCCTTGTTTTGCAGATATTTTTCTATACTGGATATGACAGAGTGAAGTGCTGTTTCTGTCGATTTGTCTTTACGGTATGCGTGCTGAGATTCAGATAGCAGAGAGGGATTGATTGATGTTCTCAGGTGTAGCCCTATCAATCTTTCCAAGGTTTTTAGAAGGAAGGAGGATAGGCTTATTGGCCTGAGATCCTTCGGTGTTGTGTGTGAGGCTTTGCCGGCCTTGGGTATGAAAACTACTTTGGACGTTAGCCAGGAATCGGGGATTCGGCCTAACGCCATAATGTTCGCGAAAATGGCTTTTAGCCAAGGGACAGCGAGATCTTCCCCTTGCTGCAACTGTGCCGGGAATGTCCCATCAGGGCCTGGAGATTTATAGATAGCGAAGCTATTTATAGCCCATTTGATGTTGGATTCAGTCATAATGCTATCCAATGATCTAACCGGGTGGTATGGTTGTGTGTCGCTTGTTTGGGGACCTAAGGTGTTTCCTGGAAAATGCGTGTCTAGTAATAGCGTCAGTGTTTCTTCGCTAGAAGAAGTCCATGAGTCGTCCTGTTTCTTGAGATAGCCCAGATTCGAGGACGACTTTGAGAGTACTTTTCGTAATCTTGCAGCTTCCGAAGAGGATTCAATTCCCGAACAGAATTTTCTCCCATCCCCTCTTTTTGCCTGCCTAATGAGCTTTTTTAATTGAGCTAGACTGTGCTTATATTCCAATGTTGTTCACAACTTGGTCTTTTTGCTCTGTTGAAGAGTTTCCTGCATTCCCCCCTCAGCTTGTATTTCTTGATTCCACCAGGGTGGATTCCATTTGCCTCTCGGCTTGCTGATTGGACAGGATGCTTTATATGCACTGTTGCAGGCTTCAATGATGACTGTCGTGAGAAGAGTGAGATGTTCCTCCGATGGAGGAATCTGCTGTGGTGAAGCTGGAAGGGCTTTAGCCAATCTATTTTTAAAAGCTGGCCAGTTGGTTCTACGGGGGTTTGAGAACGTTACTGGGTCAGGGTTGGGAGCACACAATCTTGTGTCAATATATTTGTGATCCGAGAAGGAGTGTTTTTTAGAAACGCTCCACCCTATAAGCTGGTCATACATGCAGTTAAAAACAAGGGTTAGGTCTATGACCTCCTCCCTGTCCTTTATTACTAAAGTGGGGTCGTTTCCCCTATTGCAGATAAGTAGGTTAGTGTAGCTCGCCAGCTTTCGAAGGTGTCGGTCGTGTTTTTTGCTCGCTCCTACGCTTATTTTGATTCGCCTGTAAAGAGTCAATTAAAATTGTTGTCTTTGATTTTATTGAAATCAACTGGAACGTTTCTTTTAATTACTCCATCATCAGTTCCCTCAGTTTGCGACCCAGTATCGGGTCTATTATGTCGTACGCTAAGTATGCTGACACCTCACGTAGCGACCTGACTTGGAGCTCCAGACTTATCGATGTAGTGTCGGCATCGCTGTAATTATAAAGCATAAATGCACTGAGGTGCCTTTTAGCTAAAATCCAAGTACGGGTTTTACCTTCTCCTTGAGCTGCGAGCAGATTATATTTTGGGGTGCTGAGTCCACAAATCCTGTTGGATACAACCCAGGGTTCCTGGATCAGCACCAGGTCGGCGTCGTCTCTCGCTAGACGAAGCATTAGAGCAGCGGAAGCTGCTTTACAGTGGTGAAGGTTTATCTGCACGACCGTTAGAGACATCGAGCGGATTTGCCTCTATCACCGTCACGTTAGCGTCCAGGTCATCTTCGGGGTCCTCATTCGTGGAGTCGGTACCACCATAACCCAGCTTGCTGAAGCCCCGCAGAAAGGATGCGTCGGATATCACCGACTCGCAGTCCTCGTCCTCTTTGCCTGGCTCCTCCACCTCGGTTGCCAACACCTCTTCAACACAAGGCTCGCTCTTTTGTTTGGTGTCCGACTTATACACCAGGATACGCACCGAGCTAAAACCGAAGATTAGCTCTCCGTGCACAGCCTCAATGGGTGTCCTTATTTAGGACTAGCAACCCTGCGTCTCTTCCACCTTTGCCACCTTCCAGTCGGAGGACGGCAGGCTAGGGTTGCATCTCTGCAGCATCGAGAGGATCTTCTCCGGCTCCTTAAAGGAGGACGGGATCCATTTAACGGCTCTTGGCCTATTCGGAATTTCCTTCCAGTCAACAGCGACCAGCTTGGCACCCGGGTAGACCTCGCCCAGTCTAGAAACTGCTGCTTTCAGTAGCTCTGCCGACCTAGACCCTTCACATGCCATCACCTTGACGTTACCCTGATACCACCCTGCATCTTTGCAGATTGGTGGGGGTCCAGGGTCCGCTTCCAGCACCTCCAAGCAGTGTACAGCCAGTGCTGCCTCAACCCACTTCCACTAGTTCCTCGGAATTCTACCTTCCGTGTCTTGTCATTGGCCATTTTCGCGAAGCTTTTGTTCGCCGCTACTGGCATGTGCGTGCGAATCTTCTTCGGGGCATTTTGAGCCGCACTTTCCTGGAAGCGTTGCCGTTTAGGATTTTTAGGGTCCTCCTTCGGTCTCTCCAGTACGAAATTGGGCAACACCGACTTAGCCCAATCCAGTTTCTTGAGCCACTCCGCTGAGGGGGTGGTAATGTTGGTTTCGGTCACCACCTTGCCTCCGACCAGGGGCGATTTAGCCCAGTTGGCTGCTGTTTCGCCGGGGTGGATGCTCCGTTTGCGACTGGGCTAGTTTTAAAAAGGGCCCCCAACCAGACTGATCATCGGCACGGGTCGCATGACACCTTGATCCAGCCCTTCACCGTAGCCATGATAAGAGACCGCAGAGGCCTGTGGCATGGCTATGGAAAAAGCTCCGCCCCAGTCTACGAATCCCAGATCTTAGCTGGTACCGTCCCTAGGGACACTGGAGCACCATTACCAGTTGCCACCCTCGTGGAGGGTTCAGCTATATGATTTTTGCCAACCATAGCTTATATAACGTTTTTAATGATTTTCGAGGGCGGAAGTGGACGTGGCCAAATATTAAGATAAACTTGATCCAACGTTATCACCAAATTTGGTAACTCTATCTCTTATAGTCTCTGAGATCTGTTGTTTCACACGGACGGACACACGGACATGGCTAAATCGACTCGGCTGGTGACGCTGATCAAGAATATTTATACTTTATAGGGTCGGAGATTTTTCCTTCTGCCTTTTACATAACTTCTCGGTTGGCATTAACTTATAATACACACGTTAATGTCCATCACACTCTAGTTCAACTTTTATAATACATTTTTAATATGAACGTAGAATAGAACAACAAAAAATACATTGGTAGAAACCAATCTTAACAATGGCACTGGTACGAATGATATAATGTTTAACTGATGGTTCACTACATAAGGGGATAATATAGCACATCCAGCGATGATCCCTTCGCACGCGAAATCACGAATAGGAGGGTATTGACTGAAACACTGCACATCGGTGTGGACAGTGGGTATATTTTAACTATCGGCCTTTTGATTATTACATTCTGAGTTTTTACGAAGACTACTTTAACCTTTTCATCATCTCTAGGGTGTGTCTCTAATCTGTCCAAGCAGCCATTTAGTTGAACTTGTGTTCTTATTCTTAATAAGAACAACTTTTCCCCAAGTTCGTATTTTTGTCTTTTCCATTTAGGTCTCTTTTGCAGTGTGACGAGATATTCGTTATTCCATATCGATCTGTCATGAGGCGATATATATTTCTCCGTTATGTCCTCCGGTATGTCCAGCGCTGGTCTCCCGATCAGAAAGTGTGCTGGTGTTAGAATCTCTTCCAGGTTATTTCCATCATAAATTGGTTATGACGGCCTGGAGATCAATATAGTTTTGATTTCTGATAGCAATGTACTCAACTCTGCGTTAGTCACCCTGCTGTCGCCTATGACCCGTTTCAAGTGATGTCCAACAGATTTTATTTCTGCTTCTTAAATTCCTCCAATGTAAGGACTTTGACCACTGTATGTTTTCATCTAGTAGAGCCGGATTTATACTGTTGCGTTTTAAAGCATCTATTAAATCCAAATTCAATTTTCTTAAATTTTTCACCCATATTCAAGTTTGCCTCATTACCCAATTTATAAACCACTTCTTCCCACCAAATTAAGAATCCTAAATTATGTTCCCCACTCCAATTAGAGTTCACTATTAGGTTCCAAGTGCACCGTGGTCTTTCTTGTGTAAACTAAGCCGGGTCTCCCAAATGTACACACTAGCATTCGGTCGCCACCCAGCGAGCACAAAATTGCAGAGCAATCTATTTAATCGAATTTCACAATTAAGCCAATAATTTCATTATCACTCTTAACGAGTTCCCTGATTCTCTTAAACCAAAATTTCTTTGGCCATGCAGTCAGTGATAAAAAGAAGTTCAAAAAATAAATGTTGCAAACTAGTGAATAAGAAGTTACAAAATAAAAACTATTTATATTTTTAAAAATCTCACTAAGCAAGAAATAAATTTGTACGAAATTATCCTCCATGAGCCACCGTGCGCATACGCAGTCATGCATGCGAGCCAGGAGTCACATTAAAAACTCCATTAAATGTGCAAATACATTATACAACTACATTTTACAAAATCTGAATTTTGTGCTTTCGGTTTTAAGAAAAATATTATAAAAGTGCAAAAATATAACATCTTCGACTAACAAAATAAGTATTTTTTTCCCAGCATATATAATTTTATTAATATTTTTGTATTCTTTTTTATCTTGCAGAAACCCAAAAATAGCTTTAAAGTTTCTTAAAATTATAGCACTTAAAGTAGAGGATTGCTTTAAGTTTGAGGAAAGTCTAATGCGTGATCTTTTTGTTTTTAATGTTAATCAACCCGAAAGCATTGACTTACGTAAATTAGACTCTGAGGTGAAAATTGTACAAAATATTTGGAAGCTAATACTTGACTGGCAAACGAGTTGGGAAGGATGGAAAAAAGGAAACTTTTGGAAAATGAATATAGATGAAATGGAGGATACTGCTATGAGTTTATATAAAGATTTTAGCCATTTAAGCAAAAAATTCTATGATCGTCACTGGGAAATGCTTGAGGTAACTACCAAAAACTTGGACAGCTTTCGGCGTACTTTACCACTTATTACGGCTTTAAAAAATCCATGCATGCGTGATCGGCATTGGAAGAGAGTTCGTGATGTGATGAACGTGTAAGTTGAAGTTTTATAATTTAATTTTATTATAACATTAGTACCAAAGGCAACTATGAAGTATTTGCTAAAACAGTTGTTGTTAAGATAAAACCGTTACCGATCATCTATATTGTTAGCTCAAAAGAGTATGAAATTTATCCTCAGTCTTCCACTAGGATAAAATATTGTATGAAAATATGGATACCTTGGCGCTCTATGTTAATCACCTTATATGTGAAATCAGTTTAAAGCACATTACTAATACTACTAGCGACTTGTAGAAGATATATTTGGTTAGGTAAGGTTAGGTTGCTGCAATAGTCAGAATTATTTCCGACTCTCTTAGACCATTGAGGTCCATTGTGGAACCGATATTGATCTGTTCCCCATTTCCCTGTAAATGGCCATTAGCTGTTTGCAAAGCGGGAGGATTGCATGAAGTTCAATAACCTACTTATGAATAAATTGCCCAGCTTAGAGATGCTGGTGAGAAATGGGGCCCCTAAGAAGGTTTGCCTTCGCGAACAGATTGCTGGACAGCAGCAGAAGAGGTACTCCACCGTTCTTCCTCTTTTTTATCTCTACAGCAAAAATAATTATAAGGTGCACCAAGTCTATTTGCGTGGTTTTCTACTAGCCAGGGACCTGTTAAGGCACGCACAACTGTGCTTCCTATCTTGTTTCGTTGGGGGCTGAGACGTAGCGATCCCAATTTCCAAGATATAAAAAAGTCCATATGGAGTTGGCTTGAATTTCGTCTTCACTCTTTGGGGATTATTTGGGGAGAATATGCCAATAAAAATAGGCGGTTCCGTGCTCCGCCTTGGAATCAGTTATAGGAACATTTTCACACATAGCGATGATAACCAAGCGATGTTGCTGAAAATCATTAAAGCTGTCCTGCGCCTTAGGATCTGAACATGCCTTCTGTCGCTGTTGAGGGAATGGTGAGACTCTTCCGGATGGCGAGAGGAATGCGAATGGCTGCCGCTACCGTAGGGGTCGCGATGGTAGGGCAGATATGGAACTAAGCCCTACTGCGACAATACCGACCCGAAATCTTGTGGGTCAAGCAGCTCACACAGTACGTATTTATAATATCTGCCCGGAGCCGCTGCAAAGGTTTGGAGGTTTGCATCTACACACTGAACAAAATGAGTATAAAATGCACCGCAAAGAAAACAAATTTCCCACTTGAACTGTGCCGGCATAGGTCATTATTGCCGAATCAGTGATCTTGAAATAAGAATAAGAAAACTCGTAATGGTTTTCTGAAGGCTCGAGATTTAGTAATTTAGCTCCCTCAACGACCAATTTTTTAATCTAGAGTCCCGGTTTCTTTGTCTTAAACTTCTCAGCGAATCACCAAGACAGTAGCCTATAAGTACGGAATCGGCTGTAAATGCAGCCGTTACAGAAAAAAACAGCAGCAATAAACTGGACACACAAAAACGGCAACCTTTGACCTGTTACTCTCACCTGCTGAAAAAGGAGGTAAGAAAAAAAAGAGTCCTTTAAGGGGTTATATATGTTACAGTTGTACAGCGAAAAAAAAAAAAAAAAAAAATGAAATTTTATCGATTTTTTTTTGACACTATAAAAATAATTTTTTAAAAATGTTTTGCCGACGTTGTTTAGAACATGTTTCTGGGTACTTATTAAAATAATTTCATAAAAAAATATTAAATAATAAAATTGTTGTGGCCGAATTACAAGATCGTCTTTTTTCGATGGTGACTTGCGGTGGCCATCATATCCCGAAAACGGTTCATCGGAAATAAAAAATTCAAAAAAATTTCGTTAATATATTGTATTGCCTAGTTCCTGGACGATGGATTTGTAAAAATTTTGATTTAAAAAAAATGTTGACGGTTTTAACAAAAAATGCCATTTTTCAAGGTATAAGATTTTCGATATTTATGCTCTTAAAAATGAAGTTTTCAAAAAAATCCTTCGTCCAAGGACTAGCTATTATTATAATAAATAAGTGGTCAAAATTTGGTGTTGATCGGATGAATAGTTTTTTAGTAATCGTGGCCACCGCAAAAGTAATTTCGAAAAAACAAGATTCTGAGATAACCGCGTTTAAAGTTAACCGCTTCTCCCGAGCCGGTGTGCAGGCAGTGCGCTATAAAAAGCTACAACTTCGGTTCTAATGCTCCGATCGTTATGAATTTTTGTGAGAGTATTCTCAACAGTATATACTTAAAGAATATGCAATAAAAAATCGATTTTTTCATCTATCACAACTGTATATAACCCCTTAACGGATAACTGAAACCAGTTTATCTTATAACTCACAGAAAAATAATAGGTAGAAAATATATATTTATTTTAGATTTACTAATTTACTAATATTCTAACCTACTAATATACAGTACAGTCAAAGACAATATAATTTATAAGATACCGAACGGCCATGTATTGCTTTTGCGTATGTTGCCTTATTTTTCCTTGCGACGAAAATCTCGCTCTCAGAGCGTAAAAATCTAAAAATAAAATGCACTTGCTTGTGTGAGTAAGGGCAACGAAAAGGCAAGTGCGCATGTGTGCTTTCGTGTGCGCAAAGACGATTTTCGGGCCGAAATCATTTTTGGGCTAAAACTAATTTTATTTACAGCGGTAGAAAAAGTGGTGGAGGGTGTGTGTGCATACAGATAATAAAAGTTAATTTGATGTATTAGCTTATTACAGGCAAAGTATGCATTAACTATTAAATATACAAAATATATTTAAAAACGTATTATTATTTTTTATAAATTCCCATTTTTATATTTAATATTAAATATAAACATATGAATATAATTGACTTTTCCAAAATTACAGAGAAAGTTTTTTATTTTTTGTGTATATGTAGCTTTTTTGATGCAAATTTGTTTTTAAATTATCTAGTAAAATATTTCTTTAATTAAAAAGTTTTCCTAATACGTTGCTCGAATTTTCTACCGTTTATATGTATATGTACATACATACATATGTACATGGTTATATACATTCGTATGTTTATATTGAATATAATGTAAATTTGTACATACATATATATATAATCGGTACCCATGGAACACCACGGGGAGGCTATTAAAATTGTAATTTAAAAATGTTTTAATTAGTTTCAAAATCGGCACGCTGCCTGTTTTGCCTTTTTAAAGCTTTCATCTAAGTGCCGATTTTGAAACTAACTAAAACATTTTGAAATATTTTTGTTTAAATAATTATTAATTGTCCCAAAATTTGGTATCAGAAATTTTTTGAGTTGAATGTGCCATTGTCACTTTGTAAAGGTGTTTTCCCAGCCGGGTAGAGTTCAGCGGTTGACCAGTACCTCCAAAAAAAATTTATAATATTTCAGTGGACCGTGTGTGCGAGTAATGCGTGTGAGAATGCCTATTCGTCAGGAAACGAGGGATTTAGTGATTGAGGGAGGTCTAGATGACTGAACAAAACCAA
>VNJO01009522.1:0-15310 GCA_008042535.1 Drosophila tani | reverse complement strand
TGCCATAGGAATGATGGCGAAATTAATGTAAAAAAAAATTTAACTTCTCTGTTTTTCAACGAATTTCTATAAATTTTAAGACATAGCAGTTTTTTAAGGTTCTAGAATTACGGTTTTAATTTCATTAAGATCGGTCCACTATATCATATAGCTGCCATAGAATCGATCGGTCCATTTATATGAAAATGTAAAATTCTACATGTAAAATGTAAAATTTACAAAATTCGATGTTTTTTCAACATTACTAAAATGGTTCGATTTTCAATGATCCAATTACAGACTGCAAGGGTATACCAACTTCGGTTTACCGAAGTTAGCTTTCTTTCTCGTTTATACACTCATTTCACCTAATAAAGAATCCACAAAAAATCAGCAAGCTAATAACCATAATCTTTTTAAGCAGATGGAAGCTTTAGTTATGGAAGTCCGACTGTATGCACAAAAGTGCCACAACTACTCATTTCCGGTGGGGCAGTCCGCCCGTAAAGTGGGCCGTCGGCAATGTTCCACGCTGACTTGACGTCACAAGCAAAGTTTTCTGGGTTACAACAGCTCACGGATGGCGCAAAATGTTAAAAAAAAAAAACAATTACAGGAGAGATTTGACCAATCAGTCGGCTTCGTTTGCATTCAGAACTCGGGTGTCACAGGTTCAACTGTACAACCAGAACACAGCGCACAGGAACAACACACAGGCCACTGGGATGGGCGAAATGTTAATGGATTGCCCTAGGACTGCCCCCATTCCGTTGCCATCTTTGTCGCTACGCCTTTGCACTTGTGCATTGCATTGCATTGCATTACCCTATCCAGTTCTCCGCTTCTTCAGCAACTGCTTCCCCTTTTTGCGGTGTTGTTATGTTGCTGTTTTTGATGCTACAATTGTTGCACTTGTTGTGTGCGGTTAGGACATTGAACCACAGAACCGACACAGAATTGCATGGCATGCAACTTGGGCCTGCCGAGTACACAGCTGCGGTCAGGAAATTAGCAATGGGGCAAGAAATCATAATTAAAATTTTACTTTTTAAAGCTTTAAAAGGTGGTACGGACGTAGCATATTAACGTTTCTTATAAATATTAAAGGTTGTAAGCAGTAATTGCATTTAAACCGCCCCACCTGTATAATTATGTCATAATCATCACGGACTTGCTAAAATTTGATGAAGGAGTCTGAACAGGACATTGAGAAAGTAGCTTTAAGTATTCGATTTGTACAGCTTTTCACATGGAGGCTTTATATTTATTTAAGAAAGGAACCGTTAGCAATACACCTGCATACCATATTTTAAGACGAATGACTATAACTAACTACTAGAGGTGGAGAACTATCGATAGCACTATCGACACTATCGATGGTTTGGTGCTATCGAGCCTCCATCGATGGCAGCCCTGCATTATAGATAGTTTTGCACAACGCTGAACATCATAAAAAAATCATATTCATTTTTGAAAGTGGAAAATACAAAAAAAAAAACTATAGCATGGATAAGTTTCTAACAATAGTGGAAAAAGGTAAAAGCAATTGTATATTTAATTTTCGAAAATAGATTAAATAAAATGTTTTATTAATTTGTATAAGACCACAAAGCTACAAATAAAATGTATTTTTATTTTATAGGATTCCCACATACAATAAAATTTTGTTTAAATTTCATTTAATAGCTTTTTTACATTTAACAGTTAAAACATGACATTATCGATAGCACTATCGACACTATCGATGGTTTGACAAAAACAATCGCTTGCTATCGATGGCGCCGACTATCGATAGATCTCCACCTCTACTAACTACTATAACCGACTCTAACATTCATTTAGGATGAAAAAGCAAGTCAAAATCGAAGGGGCTACAGAATATTGATGAATGGGTCTCTCTGTAAGATAAGGTTCATATTATATTCACCGCCACTGTGGGCCTACGTCATAGGCTTCTGCCATGTAGAATCAATTTGAAGACACTTCCACCAAAAATCAATAAATAAAAGACCACCTATTCAGTTCTAGCTTTTATACGCACACATTAATCAAAAGCACAACACAAACACACAGCGCGTCCAGTGACGATAAAAGGTCACGCCAAAGAATTTTTTGCCAATTGCTGCTGGGTCGCTCAGTCTGGGTCGCGAGACGTCTGACTAGACAACATGCAAATTGTAACGGTAATCATTAGACGCACACTCACACGCTCTCTCTCCGAGTATTTCACTTGCGTAGTATAGTCTCGCTCTCTCCCTCTCTTCCACGCTCATTTCTATGCTAAGTTCGACGGCCTTCTTACGTAAAATCAACAACAACGCGCGGCAGTATTTTCTTCTAATAAGCAGGCGATTGGTGGAATCCGTGTATGTAGCGCGGGCGGGGGATGTGCACTCGCAGGGTTGCCACATCGGGCGAATCATCAAACTCGTTTTCACTGTTTTGACTAGATTTGTTCGTATGCGTGCGTGTGTGAGCGGTGAGTGAGTATCTTTGCAACTGTACAAGAACAATATGTAAGGCCACAAGCAGCATAAAAGCAACAACTCAGCGCAGGGCGCAGACGCCAAGCAAACCGTCGCACCTCCACCACCCGCTCCCCAACATCGCCCATCCCCCCATTCCTAAAGTATACACTCTGTCTGTTTGTCCGTCTGTCTGGTCTCTTTATGTATGCTTTAGATGTGCCTGTATGTGTGTGTGAGCAATTTTTATTTTTCTGAATGTAAAGGAAGTGGCACGTACTGTACTACTCAACTCACCGCTGCCGCTACCAACGACAACAACAACATCAGTGACAGCCGGATCAGGCTGGGAATTGGGAATGAGAGTGGAGAGCGTGGTATTCGTGTTCCAATTCCGCGTCGTTTCTAAGCAGCGGTCAGAAGCCCGACGGCACAGTGGTTGAATAAAAGTGAAATGGAATGAAACCGAAATTCGTAGATGATCGCGAACGGAAGATACGAACGAAACCAACCGGAACTGGATTTTTATTTTGAATCGATACGGTACAGGGTTTGCTAGCCTCACCCTCAAAGAGGTGTACATATTTTCTTTTTCTAGTTATTTCTGTTAAACATTGTTGTTAAAAGTTTACGTTAATGTTTAAAAACCCATGCATTGTATTTTTTTTTATTTTGAGACATTTTCGACCAGGTCAAACCACTGTTCAGCGTCTGGGTAGTCACAACAGTCTGGTGAAAAGAGGTCCCACAGAGGAAAAAGAGATAGGAGGAAAGAACCGGCTGAGGTTCGAGTCTCCGCTCTACGGCATACAGGCAAGTCTGTTCGCCAATGGATGTGAAAATAAGCAGAGGAAGACGCCATGCGTGAGGGGGGCCTGGATAGAGGATGGCGGGTGGAAGGCGAGCGGGTGTGCCGCAATATTATAAACAGGAAATGGAATTTACCCACACGGATGCAGCAGCCCGCACACACACACACACCCATTCGCTTGTAAATTGGTTATGTGCCGACAAACGGACGCGGTGCTTAATTGACAAATGAGCATAAGAGAGAGCCAAAGAGAGAGCGGGAGCTCCGCAAGTTGATTGAAATCAATAGTATGCGAAAGCTTTACACAAGTGTTTGGCAGGCGTGCGTCTGTGTGAGAGTGTCAAGACTGCCCGTGGAATGTGTGAAAAACGCGGCCAACGACGGCAATCAAACGCCGAGAACAGCCAGAATGTTGAACTCTGGAATGCGACTGGAAGTGGGCATGAAGAAGCATTACGCAGAAGTTACGGGACTTGGCACGGTTACTTATCATTGCTATGGGGGAGGGGGGAGGAGTGAGAAGGGCGGGGAAGATTTGCACCTGACCTCGCAGATGCCACGCCCAGCCGGATGCAGGGAAGCTGCCGTGGAAACTATAAACATGTTGCACAATTGCGGCGGGTCGCATGTATCCGCATATGCATACATACATATGTATACGGACACAGAGGCGTGATTGCAGATGGCGACGTCGCAGCAGAGCAGCGTGTGTAGTTAGTTCTCGGAAATGAGCAATGAATGAAATTTTGTTGTTTTCAGTCACACCTATACACACAGATACATACACAGAGCGCATGCCGCACTCGCGATTCGGAGCAAGAGAGAAAGTCTACACGACATGCGCTCTGGCGGTAGTGTGTGTATACAATTTGTTTACTTTTTGCGCTACAATTGGCAAATAAAACAATAGAGCAAACATAAAGCGCATTTTAGCGCACTAACCTACATTAAGGTAGCCCCGAATGCACCGCGGTGCCCACGCACAATCAATGCTTTCAAACCCACAAACTACTTTTCCCGTTCAATTCGCATGTCTCTGAGTTAAAATAAACAAAAATGTCGGCACAGGCGAGACGCAACTGTATGTGAAAAGGAGACGGCCATATTAAAAAAAAAAAAAAGACACATACACACAAACTACTGCTACTTGCGGCGCCCACACACACAGCTATTTTATACAACTACTGCGTAAAACCCGTAAAATTAATTTTTTTTTGTGAAAAACTTAATACAGCGGGCTTAGTTTTCGTATTTTGCAAAGCTTTCATTTACTATAGCGTACACACAAATTTTATGCTGGCTCACACAGATGCACAAGAGAGTTTCACTTTTTGGGAATTTCAGTTATTGCAGACTTTCCTTATTCGTATTACACTTACTTTGTGTTTAAAAACCGTTAAGCTTCTTGCGGTGCACTAATTTTGCCGTATTTTGACATTTTATTCTTAGAAAAAAACACAATTCCACTCCTAAAATCTCGTGTGGTCGATAATTTACGGCTTTTAAAATCGAGTACCCGATAACTTAATGCTCTGGAATCGAGTTTGGTAGAGCAGGTAGAGCAACGATTTATTCTCTGCAACATCGACTATCGTCACTAGTAAAATGATCACGCACGATAAATGGTTATTCATACTTATTCCACTTATTTGTTAATTTTACAAGAAGATTGTGGGTGACGAAATGTTTTTGTCATTTAGCAATAATAAAAAACCCCCAAAAGGCAAAAAAAATGTACATTTCCTCAACAGAAATTAAATATACGTCCCAAAAAGTTCGAATGTCATTCGGGGATATTCGGAAATCCTCCCCAGGTGACAAGGAAGCGCACTGAATCCTAATATTTGTTAACATGTTACGATTTTTGAATAAAAAAAAAACCTCCTTAATAGAAAATCTTTAATTAAAATAAAGCCGAAAGAAACGAATTTTTTAAACGCCGATTATAATTGATTTACTCACAAAAAATCGATAATCTAGTATCCAAGCAAGTGTGGCCAGAGTTCATTTTGTTAAACCGTAGCAAGAATTTTGTTTCAAAATAGTTTGGCAACTCCGAGAGACGCCATTTCAAAACAAATGCGCGGCAACGAGCATTTTTCTCCCCAAAATAGTAAGTGAAAAGTCGCTGGATATTACGGAAATAAAAAAAAAATGGGAGCCAAGGCAACGAAAATTGATGGCGAGTATCTGCCAGATACGCCGACACTGCAAAAACTGCGCCTGGCAAGCCAAAGACACGAGAATGTGGAAATGACGACGCCGACCCGCGAGCAGAACAACGCTCTGCTCGACCCCCGCTCCCCAAACGGCTGTCGCACTCCCCTGAACGTAAGTTGCTGCCCGGTTGGTTTATTGGTACGGTTTTTGGGGAGCTAACCGCAATTCTTCTGTAGTTTTTGCAGCCCGAACCGCAGATGCCGATCGAGTCAGAAATGGTGCACCAGGCCCCCAGCGAAAATGCCTTCTCACAGCTGCGCAAGCGCCTGCTAAAGGGCTTTTCCCTTAGTGATCCTCGCTCGCCACAGCTGAATCGCACGCCGCTGGTGCTGGACGATATGCGATCCCTGAACATGGACGACACCTTTGCCGACCTCTTTGTGGACACCAGAGCACCGCCGACTCGCGCGGCCACCGCTACGCCTCCACAAATATCTTCGTCGCCTCAAGCGGATGAGAGCTGTGACAGCTTCGGTACGCCACCGAGCACCCACAATAACAGCTCCCTGGAGATCGTGTCGCTGGCGTACGACGAAGAAGACACCATGCCCTGCGAGGTGCAGCTGCAGAAGACACCGCAGCCGCCAACACCGCCACAGATGCACTTCGATCCTCGGTCGCCAAGCGTGGGCGTCGACCGGACGCCTATCATGTTCTGCGATGACGAGGATGAGGAAGCGCGGGAGGCGCAGATGCTGGAGCAAATCCTGGAGACACTGACACTCAATCTGAGCGCTGGCGGCAGCAGCATGGCCTCGTTTGCTGACACAGCCGTGGAGCCAAATTCAGAGTCTTCGGCAGCTATGCCGCTGGCGAACAAACATTTGGAGCGCGTCCGTTTGGGCCACAAGCGGCGGGTGCCGCCACGTAAGCCAGCGAGGGCCAGCAAGCCAAAGATCTACGTCGACCAGGAGGAAGAGTCGCCGTCGAGGGGCGGAGCTCGCACACCGACTTCTAACTCTACGCCGCTGAGTGCCCAGAAGCGAACGCCGCTCAGCTGCGTCAAGAATCGTGCCCATCTGCGGTCTCGTTCGACGGAGAAGGAACTTACGAAGACGCCGTTGCCGTTGCCAATGCATAACCTCGACGATCAGCTGAATCTTGCGGAACGCTGCAACTTTTAGCGGCTGCAAGGTCGTCCGGCGACAATGGCCATTTACTAACCTAGTTTAGTAGCTACAACTGCCTTTTGAGCCCACCTCTAACACACCAAAATATTCATTTATTCATTTTCACATTAATCATGCCTTCATTTTACATTTTAAATAAAACATTTTATTCGTTTGCATTTAAGTAATTGGTTTCACTGAATGGAGGTATTACCTCTACATATGATGATGGGTTAGTCTTTCTGTCTTTCCCAAAAAAATATCTTCAAGCCAAGACTCGAAGATTACAAAGATTACGGTTCCTGCCCTCACTGTCAAAGTGCCTGACCGCTAACTTTCCGGTAAAGAAAATCACCAGATATATTTATCGTAAACCAAATCAGTTTTCTGTCCTAATTTGAGGTTAACTAATCTGCTAACTATCGATTATTGCTGTAAAGCACCGAATTGTGCTGTAAGGCGTAACCACACGGTTGCTTTGGTATCGGAACCACTTAAAAGTGCTGTAAATATTATTTTCTTCTTCAATGGCTATCAAAAAACAGATTTTACAGTGAGTCTGGGTCCTGGCTAAAGATAGCTCTCACATTTTCATGATAAAAACCCAAATTTTCTTAGCAGGAACTTTATCTGCCCGGTAAATTTTGACAGAAAGATTTGAAACCGGCCGTAGGATGACTTTTAGTATATAAAATCCCAGTTCAAACTGAAGGAATAATAGCGACCCTTAAACCCTAAAGAAATCAGGTCTGAATCTAAAATTGATAGATTGTAAGTCGCTGATGTGTAAGTAAAAGCTCAGGCCAAATTATGGAGACTAGCCGCAAACAGAGATACACAAAACACATTCCCCAAATTTAACCTTTCATTATTTTATTAATCATATATTCTTAAAATTACATCAATTTCTAAAAGAAATAAGGCGAGGTCCGTATCTATCTACATCTCAAGGGTGGGGATGATTCCTCTGGAACCACACTCGTTGAAGGGACTGCATCCAGAGACAGGATACATCGATCAATTTGAAGTGCTACTTAACTGCGTTTCCTGCGTATTTCCACTGTCCTTACTCATTTTGCTAATAGCCGTCAGTCGGGTACTGCCGTACTTATCCTTTAGGTACTTTTGCACATTGCTGTTGTACTTGCTGCGAGGATTATCCATTAACTGCTTTTCCTGTCGATCCTTCAGATCTTCATCACCTTTTTCGACCATCAAAATAGACGATTCATTTGAGGGCAGCAAGTCCGGTTGGAACTCTTTGATTTGTCTTTTAATCTTGGTGCCGCCAGTAGAATGCAAGGTTAGTGCATCGTTGGCAGTAGAACGAACGGCAGGGGGTGTTGAATCGAGCTTACCTGGAAATAAATTAACATTAAATATACAAAAGATAAGGAAAGGAATTAATAGTTATACTTCCATGATATTTTAAGGACACTAATAAACTATGGTAATTTTCAATTAACGGAGCCCCTTCCAAAAAATTAAAAAAAAAAAAACCATAGATAGGGGGTGCTTCAACGTACATTTGGGTATACAAATTATGTTGGGGACGCTCTTAGTTTAGTCACAATAAATCTTCAAAGTTTAGCATAATTCCCATACAAAATGCGTAGCAAACACGCACACTGACAAATGATGAATACACAAAATTCAAGCGCCTGTCTGTGTGATCGTCGCGGAACAGTGGTCTGTGAATCATAACATTTTGGTCAAATTGTGCTTAGCGTAAATAGTATATATGTCGACACTTTACACGCTTTGAATACATTTATGCGTGAAATATAAATGAAACAAAAATTTTACAACGTAAAATACATAGTAATGAACGACTTTTTAATTCAATTTTTTATTTTTTTTATTTCAATATTAAGATTATATTATATACAAAGTTAAAAAGGACCTTCCATGTCCTTATTAAAAAGTAGTTAATTGCTACGTATTTTACGTTGTAAAATTTTGGTTTTATTTATATTTCACGCATAAATGTATTTAAAGTGTGTAAAGTGTCCACATATATAGTATTTACGCTAAGCACAATTTGACAACAATTTTAAGCTTCACAGACCACTGTACCGATCGGGAATTAGGCTAAACTTTAAAGATTGATTGATAACTTTTATACCCAAATGTACGTTGAAGCACCCCCTATTTATGTTTTTTTTTTTAATTTTTTGGAAGGGGCTCCGTTAATAGAAAATTACCTAAACTATTATTAAAGTAAAGATCCCTTTTGGAGACATATATTCATAAGCTAATATTAAGTGGAAGGTTTGCACATACCATTCAGTTTGCGCTCATCGCTCTTGGGTGTGACACCATCGTCTGCACCGCGTACTTGATCCTTTGAGTAAGTAGGACTTGGCTGATTACCAACGACCTGATTGTCAAGATATTCCAAATAGTTGCTATTTAATAGCATCCCAGCATAGTTTCTTATCGTACGGGGATCGTCGAGGTTTAAGTCGGTGCCGTTTGTCGATTTAAAAAGAATATAATTTGTATACGATGCACCACCAGCGGAGGTCAATGGGTCATCCAGCAAACCCTTTCTGTTTGGGCCATCACTCACGCTCACGGCACTGATTCCGCCACCAGCCCCATCGCCGGCATGTGGTTGCACCGAAACACTTAGGGGTCGTGGTGCATTGTCATGAAGCTGTTTGAAGCGCTTGTATGTGAAGAAGGTTATCGTAGATAGGAGGATCGACATGCTCAGGAACCCCAGAGCTATGAGGGCTATTACAGCAAAGAGGTCACTACCGATCAGGGAACTCCGCTGAGGTGTCTTTTGCACAACGAGGTTTATGTGGGCAGCATCCTTTCCTCCGGGATTCTCTGCCAGGCAAGTGTAGACTCCCTCATCGCTCTTCTTGGCATTGAGGATGGTGAGACGCGACACAAAGGTATCGTGGCCAAATTGCTGATCCTTCGCCTGCTGTTCCCGCATAATTTCAATATGAACCCGTTGCTGTCGCAGACTCTTTGCCGACTTCGAGCGAGATCCGTCAAACAGTTGCTTATTGAAGTCCCAGGCAATGACCGTGTTGGGGGTCCCGAGGACGCGGCATATGAGCGTTACATTCGCCTTGGATGTGTTGATGGAGGTACCGAGGGCGGGGTACACAATCTTCGGCTTGCAGGCAAAGGCCTCCGGCTGATCCTCTATCCACAGCATCCCGCGGAGCTGCAGTGGATAATGGCAGGCGGTGGGCGGCGTATAAAGGTTCATGTTTATAACGAAGTTACGGAACAATTGGAGGTCGCAGGTACAGTTCCACGGATTCTCGACCAACGACAAGGTGTTGAGTTTATTTAAGCTCTGGAAACTCTCCGTTCTGAGTATCTTAAGCTCGTTGTTGTCCAGGTAGATCTGTGATAGCAGCGGCACGCCGACAAAAGCCTGCGAATCGATGCTTACGAGGCGATTGTGCATAATCTCAATCTTGTGTAGGTACTTGAGGTTGTGGAAGACGCCCCGACGAAGCGCTTGCAGAAGGTTTCCATTCAGCAATATAGCTCGCACCTTGGACAGGGACTCGAAGACATTGGGCAGCAGGTCCTTGAGGAAATTATTCGACAAGTCGAGCTCTATGAGTATCTGCAATTGGTTAAAGCTCAGTTGGTTGATGTGCCTCAGCGTTGCGTTGCGTATGATGAGCTTGTGTAGATTCTGCAGGCGGGTGGTCGAAAAGGCATTCTCCTCCAAGTAAACGATGCGGTTCTGCGACAAGTCCAGCACCTGAACCTCCGGGCTAAGATTCTCCGGCACGCCACCGAGGCTTAGATTCCGGCAGTCGGCCGTCTTCTTTCCAGAGTTCCATTTGCAGTGGCAGTTGCCACAGTCCATTAGCCAGTCACCGCTGGCGGGCTCCAAGAGCACCAGGAGAAGTCCCACAAATAGGCATTTTAATAGGTAATTATGGTAATTGCTGTACGGATCGAAGCTGTCTTTGCTTTGGCAAAATATACTTCGGCTAGCCATTGATTATAGAAACATCAAGTTTGAGTTATTGTCCTTGGCACATTAAAGATGCTTTCATTCATTTTCCGCCCCTTCCAGTGTCTGGAATCATGAAGTCATTTAAATTGTCAAAAGTGGCGGAATCCATCCTATTAAATACATGAAAAGAAATACGTTGGAATTGATCTAGTAAACATAGTTAAGCGAAAGACGATTTAGGAATAAAAGGGATATTTTTCAAGCGTGCCACAGTATTTAATAGGGGTTTTAAGTCCTTTGAAAAAGGTATTCAAAACTATGCTCAAATGTTACATCATAAATATAGCAAATTTCCACTAAGTTTAAAATCTTTTACATTTTATTGCACACTTGTAAAAACCGTTTTCATAGATTTCAGAACACTAAACTCTAACTCTATTAAGATAAGATTACTTTATGACAATGAGGTTGTGATATATAATTTCTAAATTTTATAAAAATTAATTAGCCATAAAAAGCTTTTTTTCGAATTTATATCTTAATATTCAATCAATCATTTTAAGAGAGACATTTTTATCATGGCATTTCTGCCAGCTTAAAGGAATTCTTCGCAATCCTAACATTAGATCTGAAGCTACAACTTTTTATAATAATCCATGAAGAAGGTTTTATAATCTTAAGTCACAGAAAGCACTTCGACCATTGCCGCCACTCGTAAAGCACAATACCATTCTTGCAGTGTATGTATCAGGGAACGCGGGGCCGCCAAAAAGTAGACAATGTTATGGAAAATGCAATGTACATATGTGAGCTGCACTGAACTTCGTGCTGAGGAAACTCCAATTATGGCCTATCGAGGCTACAAATTTCAAAGGAATTTGTCCTTCAGCAAGAACTAGGCTTTAGGGGTATCGGTTAGATTCGGTCGTATGAGCCAGGCCTTCGCTCTTGACTTAGTTTCGCGCACACGCCTTTTGCCAATATTTATTTATTTACTGAACCGCACATTTTCGGCAACAACAAAACGTAGACTGGGCCTGTGTCCACACTCTGACACTGGCCGTGGAAAGCGACTAACGATGCACTTGGTTGGCTTACCTATCTATTGGCAATATTTATACATTTTCTATACCTCTGCAGCACCTAGCACCTAGCTTCAAGCGAAATCGCCCAACAGACCTCTCTGGGAATATTCATTGACTAGACTAGACAGTGCATTTGGTATAACAGAGACTCTACATTCGCGCATGTCAAATAGCGTCCACCTCGTGCTCTGTGGTGCTAGCACCTGAAAACATTGAATTCCGGTTAATCAGGATTAAACCTAAAGAAAAGTAAGAGTGAAATATGTACGAGTATATCGGGGGTGCTACTACTACATACTACTAAGTCATTTACGTTTTGAAATTCTTTAAAAAGGTATCCAAAACTAGGCTGGAAAATGTTATATCGAACAAAAAAACAATTCAAAGCTGAACTTCAACATTTTATTTACGAGATTTCAAAACCCAACGAATATGTACATTTACAGTTCAACGATGTCTTCCATGTTCCTAAGCATGTTTTATTTTTTCAAGTCACATGAAAAACAATTCAATTTTATTATAATTTTATTATGAATTTTTATATGATACTGTCAAATATATAATGGTTAAAAGTTGCACCGCAAAAATTCGCGCCTGTTGAATTGCCAAACAGCTGATTTATCAGCTGTTGTCTATTGCGCAGAGGTTGCCCTTTTTCCGCATCTGTATTTCGTTGTAGGTTGCTTATTACAGATTTTGTTGAGGTAGAAAGTAAGTAAAATTCAACCAATAATTAACGTTGTTATTTTTACCTTTCTTTAATTTGCTTAAATTTCACACAGTTTACGTAAATTTCATAACAGCAACCCCTAAAAGCAGGCAACCGCTGTTAATTTTAACAGCTGTGACGCCCAACCAGCAACCCCTGAAAGCAGGCAACTGTAACTGAATAAACAACAGCCGCTGCGTGAGATATTTTCCCCCTATGCGCGCACTTATAGTTCCCAACTGGTTCAAGCCGTATGTGTATGGAGTACCCTGCTTTTCGGTGTTTCCAGTTATCGCTTCTCGGCCTTATGGCTAAGATCAAAGTGTAGTATCTGTTCTTATCAGCTTAACATCTGATAGTTCCTCCATTGGAGGACAACAAATGTTAAACTGATTTTTGGAAACAGACGGAGTGCTAGGAGCTTGCTCCACCTCTGTCGCGGGTTGGCCCGGTATTGCAGTACCGCCGGGATTTCGGCCCAACTAAATAATAAATTTTAAACTTTCAAATGGGGTTTTCCATGTTAGCGTTGTGTTTAGATTTTTAAAGACAAATCTATAAAGTCGTCCGTCCAGTTAATCATAGATTGAGTGATCATTTGAAATGAAATCAGCTTTCCTGATGGAAATATTGTCGCCAATTCCGACGTACAACCTGGAATAAAAATAATTCTAGTGGAAGAATAAATTTCATCCCAGATAGCTCCAAGAAAGTTTGAGAGGCGCTTCCATTTTAGTTGTTAGTTAATAAGTCTATATTTATTTCGATAATACACCTATTTTTAATACAGTTTGTTTATTTTTGATTGTTTGTTTTTTGTTTTGTTGGTACATTCAAATCCATACAATACGCTCTTCTCAAGGGCGCCTCAAACATTGCTCGTAACGTATTTTCATTCCGTATTTCATAATTTAAGGGAAACAAACAAAATGTAAAGGTAAACAAAATATAAAACAAAACGATCGATTCAAATAATTGTTCAGCAATTACGATAATCCTTAGATTTCGGTGTTTTGGTTTCGCTTTTAGAGGGGACAACAACTTCAACTACGGAACAATCTGAGGCTGAGGCTGGAGGCTGTGGATCCTTTCTGGCTATCTACTAACAAGATTAGCATGTGGGTACCGACTGGGTTAATAGCTGCGCTATGTGCTTCCACAAAACAACATCAACCGTAACAACGCGACTTCCTATCTTTGGCGTGAGACCACCACTACGTTCAAGATTTGTTTTCTTTTTTTTTTTTGGAAAAAGGGGAAGAGATTTCGTGATGTGTAACGTATACAATGCCATAGAGCTAAAGTTAAAGAGTGTTTCTACGTGTGTGGGTATGCTTAAAACGACGAGGGATTTTCTGGTTGATCTAGGGCCTTAGACAACCACGGCCCCGGCTTCGGAGCGGCTAACTGGCAGGTCGGGGCAATTTTTCCAGGTGTCTGATAGCGGATCATAGCATTCGACAGCATTGATGGTCACTTGTGCTCGGTAAAAGTTGACTTCACAGGGCTAGAAGAGAAAGAATAAGCAGTATATTAGAATTCATATAATTAAGCGGAGTTATAACCTCAGCTTGAATTTATTATTATGAAAGTTTTAGATTAAGTTGTAAAATATAAGATATTGAAAGATTACAAGATTTCTTTTTAGTTTCTAGTTTCGTTTAGTTAGCGTAGTCTTTCTGCTCTTGATGCTGCTGTCTAGTGCTGGCAAAACATCAGAGCACTATCGACAGTATCGATTTTTTCTACTTTTTTGAAAACCATCGATTGTTTTTCGCACTATCTATGTTTTGATTAGACCGCTTAGACTAGAGGTGGAGAATCATCGATGTTTGCAGACATCGATGTTTTTCGATGTTTAAATAAAAAACATCGATGGAAAAAACATCGATGTTTCCCCACAAAACATCGATGTTTCTAAACATTTCAAAAACATCGATGCATCGATGTTTTCATCGGTGTTTCTCCACCTCTAGCTTAGACTCAATTATAAGGAAAATATTTGGTTAGATCATGAATGGAAATTATTCCCCTAAAGCCGGAATCGTTTGAAGTGAGAAATATAATCTTTATAAGCAGAAATTGTATGTATCGATATTTCACTAGTAGAACATCGAAAAAATCGATAGTGCAAAACATAGATTTTTTGCCAGCTCTACTGCTGTAGTCTCTCTCTCTGAATGTCGCTCTGCTGTTACCTCTTCATTTGATTCGACATATCTCCATAGTTTAATATTGTCTACGCTTGTTGATGTATAATTCGGGCCTTCAAAATCGGCAGCCTTCCTCACGTCATAGCGACCGCAACGCTTAACCTTGACCACCTCGTATGGGCCAAGAAATGGACTTGCCAGTTTCCTACCGGCGACAAACTGTGTTCGCTTAATGGCCACCAAATCTCCTTCTTTATAAGTGACTTCCTTCTTACGCTTTTTGTCATAGTTGTGTTTATACGCATCCTGGGCCTTCAAAATCTGCATCCTAGCTTCGTGACGCATCTCTTGTCTCTCCTTCTCAAAGTCTTCCATCAACTCTTGTTCCAGAACTGTAGTAATCTTGTCCGTGACTTTGGTCTTCGTACCAAACATCAGCTCAAATGGTGCTTTTTGTGTAGACGAGTGCATGTGCGAGTTGATAGCTTTCTGTACTTCGGCCACGAATTTATACCATTTTGTTGTATCGTCTGCTGAGAGTTTACTAATGATAGACAAAATGACACGATTCACTCGCTCTATCTGACCGTTCCCTCTGGCTTCTCGTCGACACTAGCACACTTGGCGCATTTCTTAGACATGTTTGGAGCACGTTTTGCGATCAAAAAAAGGCACTGATTGCTAAAATTAAGGTTTTCAATTGCAAAGGACGCCGCACGCGTGTTTTAAGCTCCGCGATTATCGAGCATGTAGGCATCTGCATTTTTCTCGAAATTAAAGAACCACTGTTCTACTGGAATATTCTGCCCATCGAATTCCGGCACTACTTTTGCGAA